>JARHVA010002789.1:2245000-2358660 GCA_037957365.1 Torreya grandis | reverse complement strand
ATACTCATCCCTTAGGGAAATACAAATTCCTTTAAGGTCCTGAACTCCCACCACTTTCTCACATAGCTTCTCATTCCACATCATCAAGATGACTATAGATGAACTTAAATCAGTCTTCTATGAGATAATAAACTACTTAGAGGTATGGAGTGAGTGGGAAATGATCCATATTGAATCTCCAAATGTCATATTATAGTTCCTCTATCATTCATTATTGCTTAGTATCCAACCTGACTTGTTCTTAATGATTAACATAGCATTGATGTCTTTCACCTGTTTACTAGGTGATATAGCATTCAAGAGGATAATATAACAATTTATATGATCTTTAATGATCATATTACACTTTTTAAAACCCATTTAAACCTTTAAATCTCATTCCACCATGCATTTTCACACCTCACCCTTCTTAGAGCCACCAAGCCTTTGTAGCCCCTTTTTAAGGTTTTCCTACTTGTTTTAAGAGTCTATCAACCTTACTAAGGAATTTAGGCCATTTTCCACCACCCTCTATCTCCTTAAAACATTCCATAATTTTTTAAGATTTGAAACCAAGTTTAGAAGGTACTTTCTTTGTTAACATGCCTCTAATTAGGCCTCTTAAGCCCTATCACACTTACCTAAACCTCAAATCCATAATATACTATATAAAATCAAACAAAAATCACGTATATTCACTTTAAACATGATAAAATGGAAGTTATTACAACTTTTTATGATTTTTCACTGGTTGAAATAGGAGATATAAGGGTTTTTGGTTGGAAACCCTAGTTAGACCGAATGTGCAGGTCTATAAAGGCTAAAAGCCTTCAAAAATCATTTTTTTGAGTTTGAAGATGTTTTAATGGAACCACTAACCATATCTAGGTCTGTATTTACATCTTCCATCTATCCAATTAGTTGAACTAATCAAAATATAGAGTTATGTACCATCTTTATAAGACTATGCATGAATGTATAAATTTTAAACTCCACTTATTTGGTTCTAGATACTTTCACACCAAAATAAGACCTATAAAAGGTTTATATTATCCTTATCCATCTTCCTAAACCATTTATAGACCTTATTTAAACCAAACTCTTTCTTATTCTTACCACAATCTTCTCTTCCACTACTCAATCTTCATTGCTCATCTCCAAACCTTGATCATAGGTCTCTTATAGATGAAAACCAATTCCTTTATTGGTTTCCTATATTTTCATTGATGTAAAATTGGTTAAAACCCATAAATGACTCTCTTCTCTTGCATCAACAACCTTGAATCCACCTCAAACTCTGACCAATATCCAAGCTAAAAAGATGGTTATAGGTCATCATTTGACTATGTTTAGGGATGCTACCTTGCAGAAGGTACCTTCACAAGGTGTCTTTTAACATTTATGCCCTTATATACTTTGATGATCCTCATAAATATTTTAGAGACCTATTAATTATCTCCTACCTCCACCTTGTTCATGTATCACAGTCTTAGGCCAAAACCATGACTGTAGGTTATTATTTTGATTGTGTTTAGGAAAATTTAAGCTTATTTTTAGGCCTCAAATTAGTATCCTTCAACTTTGATGATTTATTTCTTCATCAATAACCACCTCTTACCTTATTTAATAAACCTTATTATCCACAAAATTAAAATATATAATAGTCATCTCCTTCCCAACTAACATAACCTCATTAAGGTCCTTGATTGTGTTAAATATCCATTTGAACATGAAGAGCCTTGTCTAGATTTACTTGGACACTTGATTCCTTCATAATCACCCCATAGACCCTCTTCAAACTTATAGCCAAACTTACCCACATACCACTATCTTAGCTAAACCATGGTTGTAGGTGGACATTTTTAAGGTAAGTGATTATGTGTGAAATTTATCCCTTCTTTGACTATGTTTCATCATCTTGTTAAGTAGATGATAGGTAAATATTAATTAAAAATCATATATCTTTATTTAGGTACTATACTCAACCTCTTCATAATAACTCAAACCTCCTTCCACTTCATGCCATTATCTAAGCCAAAAAAATGGTTGTAGGTATATATTGAGAGTTTAATATGATAATGATCTAAATGGAGAATTAGAGAGAGTTAGTAATTTATCAACCTTGAATATTCCAACATTCATTTTGAAACCCTCTACTACTTTATCTTACCTAAAAATAAGACCTTGATTTTTAGAAGATCACTTTTCCATAGTCATCCTTAAGAGCATCTTCTACACTTAGTTTTAGGTGATGATTTTAACCATTGTACAAACTAAAGAGGAGTTAAGAGGTTGATATTTGACTTGAACATGTCTTAAAGATGTACATACCCCCTCTCTACTAAAATTTGATTTGAAATCTTTGAATTGGGTTACTATATTGATTGAGTGGAGAAGAAACAAAAGATTCACATTACCTTGATTTCCACAAAATGACCTTAACAAATGGTAACAAGAAGAAACAAGGTTGTTTATCTATCTCAACCTAACTCCCAAGACTGAATTTTCACTAGGATGGTGTTTATACTTCTTGTATTTTTGAGTATTCCTCAAATTAGGATCACTGAACCTATATGAGGTGGATCTCCATGATCAATCAAGATCATCTACATTTTGTAGTGAAGCTTGGACTATTACAAGTGCTTTTTTTTCTCATTGACAATATTTGAGAAGAACCTATTGTCTCTTGTCTCTCATTCACCAATAATCTTGCACTATATGACCTTGAACTCTAATTAACTTTTCCTCTTATGTATAAAAAATGTACGTATTATAACTGATCATGTGTTGATAGTGAAATTGTAGATGATTTCCTATTTTTTTAGGTGAGTTAAAGGGCTTGAGTGAATTTGTTTACCCTATAATTATGTCAATACATGCTAAAAATGGATTTGGATCTCCAAAACCATGTTATATGTATTTGTAAACCTGAAACTTCTTTTCATAGTCCAGTAACTTGCTCAAAATGTCATTTTCGGTCATGTTTTACCTTACATCTTAGCTCTTAATATCTCAAGGATGGTTATTCTAAAAAAAATTATAGATTCCATAACTTTGGAGGATTATATATGCTTTATGTAAGGTTGGAAATTTGTAATAATGGCCACCATGAAGAGAAAATAAGATTTGTAGCAAAATCCATCAAAGCAACTTGTACACTAAGACCTTCTCCTTTCAAGTGAAACTTCTTCATATAGATGAATAAGATAATGAAACCACCATAAAATGGATATCAAATACTTGTAGAAAACATAATCAAAACCATTCTTCTCCATTATATCCTAAATTAGAGAAATAGAATAAAACCTAGACCTTCTTTGGATGAGTAGACCATCTAGACATCCTTACACTATAAGTGATTATTTATAAATATGGGGAGATGAACCAGACCACCAATTCTAAAATTTTTAAGGCCACTAGGGTAACTATCACTTATAAAAATATTTTCACCCAACTCTCTCTCTCTCTCTCTCTCTCTCTCTCTCTCTCTCTCTCTCTCTCTCTCTCTCTCTCTCTCTCTCTCTCTCTCTCTCTCTCTCTCTCTCTCTCTCTCTCTCTCTCTCTCTCTCTAAGTGAAAACTTGAGCTCTCCTAGAGTTGTCTGAGACTGCCCAAAATGATTTTTTCTTAACATAAAGAACCAAAAAAAATTATATACAATAAAAAACTTGGGAAAGATATTTTATTATGTAAATGACCTTTATTTCCTACTGCAAACATTTTTAAATGCTTGGACCTCTATTAATGGTAGAAAACCTATTTCATGCCTAATTTGTAGCTAATAGGTTTTCCTTGCCTATGTTAGTTATTATGTTTGGATATTATTTAAGAGGCCTATAAGAAAATATTAAGGACATAATGGATTCTTGAATATGATATCTGAGCCTATGCATTAACCAAAACCTTTAAAAAAATGTTTAGCCAAAGCTCCAAAAGGCTCCAAAATGCATCTTTTTGCCCCCAAACTTCTTTCCTTCACTAAAATGACTCCAAATGGCCTTGAAAATGTCCAAATAGGGGTAAAATTCCATAACGAGGTAGAATTAAGTCAAAATAAAATTGAATTCTTTAAACAATTACTTTTTCACTTATAATTTCTATTTAGAAGTTCCTCAAGTCATCTAATACACTTTCGGGGGTCTTTTGGGAATATTAGCTTCTCTAGAAATCATTTTTGAATAGTTAGAATATCTAAAACTTTATACAAACCTCCTTTCTTCCCCTAAATACTCAAACACCTTGTAAACTAGCTAGATCCTTCACTTGTAGTTCAAGACGTGTTTATAGGCCTTTTTCTTAAATTTTCCAAATTTACCTTAAAACTTGATAAATTGTTTAAAAAGAGTGTAAGGGACATGAGGTATGGTCATGAGTTTTGTTTTAATTTTTTTCCATTGGATCATCTACTACACAAGGTCTCTACATAGCTATTCACACCACACCAAGACCTTCTAGGATACTATACTACATCATCAAGTTAGGACTAGAAAGAGACTAGTCATGGGGGTAAAAGGTCACTAAATGGTCTAGGAGAGTGGCCTGATCCATCTAGACAAAATATTTATATGTAGGCAAATTTTGGAAAACATTTCTAGTGACCTCATGGGATTTCATGCCTATCTATGTAAAATACAAGTTACCTTAGTCTATCCATTGGGCTTACGGGGTCACAAAAAATCTTTCTCAAATTGGTTTGTAATTGATCACACAGTTAAAAATTCTAATTGGAATCCTCAAAATAGCAAGGAAAACCCAAAACAAAACAACAATGTGATCAAATAACCCAGGGAATGGAAACACACAATAATGGCGATGCACACAAGGAACTTAGAGGAAAATAATAAAATATACTATATTATGTACAAGGCTACAAATTTATTTTACTTTCCTCCTAGATTTAATGGTAATATTTTAGCATCATTCACTTGTAATGGATAAGGATGAAAAATACCGTTATTTTGAGGCACCAAACTTGGTGAACTAGGCTTCTTGATTGTCAATCTTTTTGGCATGCTCTCAAATGGATGAAATGGGCCAAACTTGTCTCTAATGTAGACAAAATCCCTTATTGGCTCAAGATTTGATTGATGTTGGTATTTATCCTTGGGAAAGATCTCTAAGATCAATTAATGATGGGTTATAGGATCACTTGAAAACTTTTTAGTTGATGACTCTTTTGTATGGGAAGTTTAACTATCCAGGCTTAGGAAAAAGAGTTCTAGTTCATCCCAAAAGGTAGCATCCACTTGGTCACTTTAAAGAGAGATAGTCTCAACTTCACCAAGATTTAATCTATAATAGTTAGATTTGTATTCTTCATATATTTATAAGGGAGGATCATCATTACAATAAAAGTTTAACTCATCATGCTTTTGAGGTTATTGATTTGACCAATCTTCTTCAAACTTGAAGACATCAACACTACCTCCAAGTGATATTTTATTCTAAGATTGATCAAATTTTGCAACCTCATTCTGATATTATTCTTCATATATGAAGAATGGATATTCAATAATCCATTTAAGGTCTCCTCTATACTCAAAATAAGGATTGTTATCTTTAGTCTCTAATTCATTAGTGTCGAACCCATGCCAAATGGACTGATCCACTACTTTATTCATAATATCCAATTGAGAATCCACTAAAATAGGCTCCTTAAGCTTTTCAAGAGACTCTAATAATTGCTACTTGATCTCCTCAAGGTCATCCTTACCATGGTTTGTTAATTGATTGACTATTGTAACCATTTCAAAGGTTTCATCTTGTTCATTTCATGCTCAAAATAATTGAATAGAAGCTCTTTAAATAGGCCAACCCCTCCTTCATGCTTTTAGATAGGTTTTTAGAGCATCTCTAGAGGCACCTCCTATTTATTTTGAAGGTACTCTTTGATTGATTTCCAAGATGGAAAGGTATGAAGTTGAGACAC
The DNA here is from genome assembly GCA_037957365.1 of Torreya grandis. Taxonomy (NCBI): domain Eukaryota; kingdom Viridiplantae; phylum Streptophyta; class Pinopsida; order Cupressales; family Taxaceae; genus Torreya; species Torreya grandis. The sequence goes on along the minus strand of JARHVA010002789.1, from coordinate 2,352,753 downwards.
CTTTTCATCTTATTGATTTTGCATGGGTAAAGGAGAAGGTTATCTCACAAGGGATGACATAACATAATCAAGATCCATTGTCTAAGGTGGCCTCCAATAGGACATGTTCTCAAGTTCTTGAATGAGGATAGGTTAAAATTGTATGGCTTCTACTTCTTCATGACTTAGTTCTTATTTCCTCTTGGTCTTAGGGATTTATTCTAGATGAGAAGAGGCAAATTGGGGGGAGACGACACATAAGACTAATTTCACTAAGCTTGCTGATCATCATATGATATCAACACACTCTTCAAGATTTGGACCATTCTTCTAATACACACTTTGTTCTCTCTCTCAAAAACTACCCATTTTTCACCCTCACAAATTAACCACCTATTCCTTACCAATTCAAGATAAGTCCTTTCCTCTTTTAAAACATGGATATGGATTGCTAAATAAAGTTCTAAAACCCTACCAATCTCCCTTATCAACTCCATATAATCTAATAATGTTTGCTTAAATCCTGACAAGGATGTAATAAGACAAGCATACTCTTGAAAAGGGCCATTAGAGGACTAATTTTAATGTAAATGAGGTTGATCTTGGTCATACATAGGGGTGGGAGGGAGGAAAAGGCCATGATAAGGATGATAGGTTGCTTAAGGTCCACTTGGAGGAACACATAAATGTTATTAGCCTAATATGAGTGATGTTGAGGTGGAGAATAAGCATGTTGATCAAAATAGGTTTGAGTATGCATACCAAGGTTCTAATTTTTGGCACTTAGGTTGCTTGACCAAATGATGTTCATAGTGGATTTTCCATTGGTGTTTGCAAACATGCCTCTAAATGTTGATTACACTGAAGAACAACACCAAGAACCCTTTAGTGAAGTTAAGAATGTAGTAGTCCCATGGAGCATGGCATAAGTTGTATCATAGAATTATACCCTTATGAGAGATTTCATTATGATCTCTCACTCTTGGATACAAAATGGGAACAACCCTATGCTATGGGTATCCTCTAATGCGGTTGAACCTCCAAATAAGGTTGGTTCCTCTTAGTAGCTCACCTAAACTTTTGATTCTACTTGGAAAAGGGGCCAAAGGGCTGAAAAAGATGAGTAAAACATAAATAAGGTGATGCACCAAAATTAAAGACACTACAAATTATATGAAACTAACACTAAGGTAGTTCAAAGACAACCCTCACTTACACAATCTCTGAAATTAGTCATTTTTGCATCAATGTTTCCAAAACTAGGCCCACTAGACAAGAGATAGAGTATACAATAGTTTAATAGTCACACTATACCTTCACTAATGACCAAAAAAGCAAAAGTTCAAACCTACAATAATAGTGTAATAACTGAAAAAAGGAAAGAAATAAGGACAATTACCAAGGAAAGACACCCTTCCACAGTGCAATCACACAAAAACTAACTAGAGAACTAGATTCAACTAAGATATAGGCAAAATAAGTCATCTTATTACTTCAAATGTTGTTTTAAAAACATTTACAGGGTTTTGTCTTCTCAAATGAGAGTATTTCTTACAAATGGGGAAGAAAAGGGAGATATAAGAGAAAAGAGAAGAGAGAGGAGAAAAAAGCTCTCAAAATTCAATAAATGTCACTCAACCACCTTCCATGGAGTCTCAAAATAATTTTTATTAATTTAGCATTGATCCCCTCTTATAAAATTAACCTCCAAGGGTCAAAATGGTCTTCAAACCTTCTTATTGGCCTAAAAAGGCACTAGAAGACAAAAAAATTGAGGAATATGATGTCACACTCCATTATATTTGAATAAATTCATCAAAGATCTAGAAGAATCATTAAATTCTCAAACTTGTTATCTAACTCCCAATCTCCTCCACTTGCACTTATATGCCCCATTCCACTTGGCTTTTAGAAACCACTTGACATCATGGTTAGTGATCTTGGCACTTTATGCTTGCACCTGACCTTAAAGGTTATATTTATGTGTTTGATTTTTAATGTTTCCTTAAGTATCAACTCATATTTGCTCTTCTAACCTGAAAAAGACTCCATGAAACCTGAAAATCTCTTAGACTCTATTGATGGAGGTCTTCAAGCTCATGCCACCCTCAACTACTTGTGTATGAACTTGCACCCAAGGTCATTTGTCATCATAAAAGGAACTTATGGACCTACAAAAGTCTTATAAAAATATATATAATTCCTATGAGTGAGAAAATGAATATTTAGGCCAAGTTTATGACCTATAAAAATGGTAGAGAATTCCATTAAACTTACAACATTTCATAAATTATCAAAAAACTTGGGTTTTTAACCTTTCAGTTTAGTAAGGGACCCTATAAACCCTTTGTAAGGGATCATAATAACATATATTGGTGATTCATGTACCATTAGGCCTTTTCCATACATTTATACTATTTCTCTCTTTTAATATTTGCAAAATTGATGTTTTTAGCCCATTTTGGGCCTCGCCTCCTATGCACCCACACGTGTCAACTTCTTCTATAAAATAAGTTGGACATGAACTTAAGATATTCCTATACATGTGCTAGGTGGTTTATAATTTATTATAGCAAATTTTATGGGCCTATGAGTTCAAAAACTCAAAATTGGTCAAAATAGGGTCTTTGGTAGCTTTGATAAGCCTACCTTCTTAACGATCATTCATAAAATATAGACATTCATTCCATAAATTATTTTAATGAATACTTATCCCATATACCCATTTAATGTTCCTAAAAATATTTGGTTTCCATGTGGTAGGTGTGTAAAGATACATATGTAAAACATTTTCTTATGGGGTTTTACATGCATTCTAGACCTACTTATGGTTTTCGTGATTATTCATAAACCTTAGAATTTCAACAAAACTAAATCCTTAATTAATTTTAGGTAAATATTAGTATACAAACCATACTAAAATTATTTTTCCCAACCCCTTATGTAGTGAAAGCTATGAGCATATGAAGAGGGGCTTGAACTGGGTGTCAAGACTTGAAAAGTTAAAATTTATCATTGGGAGACCAATAAGACATTTAAATTATCTTAATATAATTTAGAACTCCTAAAACAACTCCATAAAGCATATGATACTTCAAAAACATTGAAACAATAAAAAGATTCAGACTTATGCACATAGGCATGTATTTTTTATGCTTTATATAGCTCTCAAGGGTATCCTTGTATGAAAAAAATAGTTTAGAAACTCTCATTAGTTATATTAAGACCTTTAATAACTTTAAAATACCTTAAAACACTCTCAAAAAGTCAAAAAAATAATATCATACCTATACATTTCAAAAACCTTCTTAGCTCCAATGGTGGCTATTAATAGACAAGCACATGGCTGCGACAAAATAATAGATAATTCCAATATTTATGTGGCACAACTAAGATTATGGATTATTATAACCACTCAAAAACATCATTCATACCTATATTGTGTTTGCCATTTTTTTCCCACATACCAAACTTGCCTAAATGTAATGTAGTTTCTAGATGATCAAGTATAGAACAAGGCTTGGATAGAATTATTGGATGAATTAATGGACCAAAGGGATCTTATAGAGTTCAAAGATTTTGAAAACACATTGAGATTGCTTAAAATTGTATCTTGATAATTTCTAAGGGGCATGCCTATAGTTACAAATAAACCCTATTGGATGTCAAAAGTGATTGGGTTAAGTATGGAAATGCAAGGAACCCATTTGGTTTTTCATTATGTTCATCTAGGCATCTTGGGCCTAGTGGTATAAATATTGAGTGAGTAGTTTGATAATGCTATATCTCACATGTGTGGTAGTTTTAGGGGAAAATGGTCACATGGGTTTGTTTATATTGGTCCTTAGTTTCTACATGCCAAGTCCCAGGTCCTCTACCAAAGTGCAAATGGTGTTATGCATGTGTAAAGTTGGCTCCTTGAATTTTTTTTTGCAAGTTTCCATACTTAGCTATTTTTTAGCCAGGATGTCATACAAAATTAAGTGGACTAGCCAATTTGAGCATTTAATATCATCACCTAAAAGGCTCTTGAGGCTAGTGGACTAGATGGGTTTGTTCTTTTTGACCAGAAGAACATCTCCTAAAAGTTTGGTGCCTTCATGATTATCATGCTTCAAGATATAAGCCTTAAAATTTGATCAAAATAGACCTATAACTTAATACTTTCATGCTAACATCAAATTAAATATTGATCAAAAATATATCTATGCTAAAATTTGATGATCGATAGGATGTCAATCATGTTCTAAAAAATGTCTAATGATGGTTAGTGGGATATCAACTTTAAAGACAGAGCAAGATAAATCCTATCGAGCTTATATTTGATGATTGCATGGCCATCAAGGATGGTCATGTAAATGTCATTTGATGGGAGTGAGGACATCAATTTTAGGTTCATGAACTAGCCATTAGATTTCAAATGGTGGTTCCAATAGATCAACGGTTGGCATTTGATTGAGCATCCAGATCTAATGGCAAGTGAAGGTCAAAGGGTCAATGAATCTAGAGGGTGAATGTGTGCATGACAAGTTTCAAGGATACATTCAATGGGAATAAGATCGATGATCCATAGGCTTTCATATAAATTGAAATCAATGGAGTGAATTGAGTTAACATTTTAATTATCTAAGATGAATTACAATAACCAATTAGATTAAAGACAAGCCTAGGATTCTCAATAGAGGTTGAGAAGCTATTTTCAACTAGGAACATAGGGTTTTGCAAGGTCTTCTTGATGCCATTAGAGCTAGTTCAAATGCCATAGAGTGGTCTAAATAATGTAGTAGGGTATAAATAAAATAAAGGGACCACTATTAGGGCTAATATTAATCTCTAGTTTGATAAGTTAGAGCTTAAAGAGCTCATTCTTGAGACTGGTTCATCATGTTAAAGAAGGATCCATGTAGAATGAATTCCTAGCTCCTGTAGAAGTAAAGTGGGGTTTAAAAGGTGTTATATGGTCTATAGGTCTATTTTAATATATAAAAACATAGTATAACCAATGTCCTTAGATTTTTTTTCCATCTATAGGTGCGACCTATGATCCAGATATGAAAGTGGACCAAATAGGTGACTAATGTAGCCATAGTCTTAACAAGTAGCCACCTAAAAAGCATGAAGTCATGATTCATTCAAATCCATGATCATGAGGTTTTGATCTCAAGTGAGAGATGGAATGAAGGATCAAATAAAAGATTTAATATTAGGAACTATAGTTAGGGGCATTCAAGGCATATTCAAAATCTTTGGGGACCCTCTCACTCAACAAGCCATGGGCAATGTCTTGATTGATCAAAGAAGTGGCAAGGTTTTCATTGGTTAAAATGTAAAGGTGGTGGCTCAAGTTTAATTAATGACCTAGGAAAAGTTTTATTTTTTTGGTATCATGCTTACACATCCTTTATTTATATCTCCCTTCTCCCATATATCCTAGTCTCATTCCCATTGAAGGGGTTCTTAGCTTTTAAATTTTAGCATTTTCTTTCATGAGACAAGGATACTCATCGAGACTCTTGAAAGAGTATACTTGTTTGATATGGTTAAACCCTATCAAAATATTGTAAAAACTAAATTTTGAAGTAATAGGATCAATGTGTTCCCTATATCTTATCTTTAATCAATGTTTAGCTTGATTGTGTATGGTTAATTTGTGAAGGAGATTCTTCCCAGTTTATTGTCCTTCCACTTGTCTCTTTGAAGGTGTTTTCAAACCAACTTGTAGGTATAGATTACTGTTTTGTTTGGAACTTCTTCCATGAAATATTTATGAAATTAGTGATATTTTGATTTTGATTAATCCATAGTTGTATTTTTTAATCCATTGTGTGTTTAAGTTTATATGAGTGTCCATTTAACTTTGGTGCATCACCCTTTTAGCCTTCTTAGGAGATGTGATTCTCTTTCTAACCCTTTTCCCTCCAAAACATTATTCTAGAATTATTTTAGGTGAGCATCAAGAGGAATCCAACCTTCTCTAGAGGTTCAAACCCAACATAAGTTACCTATGGCTTGGGGTTATCCCCATAGTTTCACTAAAATTGGAAAGGGCTTGAAGAACCCTCTTCAAGGGTGTAAATTTGAGTTGTAATAGTTATATAATTACTAGTGGGGCACACTTATTTTAAAAATAATATTGATCAAATTTGATGCTAGTTTGATCAAATTTATAGTAGTTACGCTCCCAAACAACAACATCTGGTTATTCCAAAAGGAAGAATAAACACTCTAATGCAGAATAGTAGCTTCATCTCATGCCAAAGGTGGTAACAAGGTCATCTTCAAGAGGTATTAATTTTTATTTTATTGAAATACCATTAAATTTAGAAAAAAGATTAATTATTACCAATACTCATCCATATTATGGAATTTTTACTTCTAGGTCATTTCCAAGCCTACTGTTGTAAGAATCCCTTTATTAACTCCTTGCATAGCCATGGTAACCCCTATATATTTTTTGGATTTTAATGGCCAAATCCCTCTATCCCTTGATCACTATGATCCTATCCTAGTTTCAACCCTTAAAAGTGTTCCCTATTACACTAGAGACCAAGTTATAACACCCTGTGAGCACCTCATGGACATAGCCAACTTTTTCAATATCCATAATCTCACTAAGGAAAATATAGCTATTAGGATATTAGCTAATTATTTCAAAGGAAATGCCATATATTGGTATAAAGGCCTTGATTTTAACTCCATTCAAATATGGGATGAATTATGGTAAGCCTTGTGTAAAAGATGTGAGGATAAAAGTTAACATTTATCACTTGCAGAACAACTAACTACTATTAGGAGATCTCATGAAGTCATGTAAGACTTCAACACATGGTTCCAAAAAACTTGGGATAGAATCCCAATCATAGTTAGACCAACCCTTAATTTTTCCTTATATTATTTAAAGGCTTTAAATAGTGACATAGTAGTGATGGTCCAATCGATGGGAGGAAATATACTTCTAGATGCATGAGGTGGTCATTAAGGCAAAACACTATCTTGTTCAAGCTGGAAAACTTACAACCAGACCACCAATGCCCTTATTTCCTAAAATTATACCACCTCTTATTTCTATCCCTCTATTGTATGTCATTCTTCCTACACCAACAATTTATGCAATCCCTTCACCAAATCAAGAGAAAGCTTCTACTAGTGGATCTAGTGATTCACTAGAGTAAAAAAACTTTTAAGAGATAAAAAACATGTTTTATTTCTTGGGGAATGAGCTAGTAAATGTCAAAAGGCAATAAGATTTCAACATGCCTTATCAAATTTCATATCAGCCTCAACAACAAGCCTTTCAATCAAACAGGCCTTCATATAACAGGAACTACGATGATCAGGACCAAGGTTAAAACTAAGGACAAGGGTAACATGGATATAATAGGCAAAATAACTACAATCTTGATATGTTTAGTATTTCCAAATCCTTACTCCCATTTCAAAATAATGTGGCTCAAGAAGAAGAGGGTACCATGCCTTGGAACCAATCTTTTGGCCAACATATTATCCCAAATATTGACCTTAACCAATATTTTAATGATCAATGACAACAAGCTACTAATTTTAGATAAAACCAAGCTCTCATAGCCCAAAATTTAGAAGTGCCTATGATGACCAGGTTAGAGGAACCTCCATAAGGTCAAGGTTCTAATTAGGGACCAAGTTAACTAGATCCTATAATGAAAAAGAAGAGTAGTACACATCCATCCAACAAGATAGTTTTGGTTGGGCCTATATTTTAGTGGTAATAAACACAAGATTTAAAAGAAGGAACATAGATGGTAATTGAGAATTAGTCAAAGAAATTCCCACCATTAATCCTTTATTGAAAAAGCCTAGTGATCTTTTTATCACTCAAAAGGTTCTAGTATCTCCAAAAAATTAGAGCCAAGGGAATCTTTTTGTGCCCCAAAGCTCACAAATTCAATAAACAATAGTGTTGGATCCTAAAGCATAAAAAAGGTTAGTGGTTCACCCATCAACATTTTTGAACAAATGAAAATGTTGAATGTGAGTGTGCCCATGTGCGACATGCTCTCTATTCCTGGCTAGGTGGAAATCCTTTAAGAAAGACTATCAAAGATCAATGTTATAGATAAGCCACCAAGCAAGGTGAATGAAGTTCTCACCAATACAACAAAAGAGCCAAATGAAGGGCAATCAAGTAGAGTATTCAAGCCTCCTCCCTTCTATATTTTAGTAATCATTGGTAACTCTTTAGTGAATAATTATTTATTGGATATTTGGGCTAGTACCTCAGTGATGCCAAAGTCCATAGATGGTTAGCTTGGTCTAAAATATGAGTCATTGTCTAAAGGAGTGATGCAACTTGATGGTTCTTATCTTAAGCCATCTGACATAATCAGGGACCTCAATATGAACCTACAAGCTTGTCCTAGTGTTTTGATGGCTCAAGATGTATTGATCTTTGATGTACCTCCTTGTTTTACACTATGTTTGCCCAAAGAGTTCAAAATAAAGATAGGGGGTTATCCTTTAGTATACTAGTCCTATATGGAATTCAAGACAAGGTATGGGGCAAAAGTGTTAATCAAATTTGAGCCCATTACACAAATAATCCCTATTGACTAGATAATGTCAAAATAAATTGCACCATCATTAATGAGGATGAATTTACAATGGGACAGGATTTGAACACTCATCTAGATGAGGTACCAAACATGCTCCTAGATGAGATAAGGAATGACAGCCAGTTGGTGGACCCCTTAAAAGGTGTTAAAGAAAGGGACTTAGGTGTCTTCTATTTGCATGAAGAAAACTCACCTATGCCATCCCTCATGAGGCTTAAAGAAGATCCTAGTGGTCTATGGAAGTTGTTCTTTGATGGCTCAATGAGCAAGCATGAGGTGGGTTCAAGTGTTATGATAATATCCCCTTCAAATGATACTTCTCTTCATACAATTTCTAATTTAGTTACTCCTGCAATGCATTATAATATGAAGATCTCATATGTGGCCTTCAATGGGGTAATAAGAAAAAGATCAAACATTTACAAGTATATGGGGATAGTGAATTGGTCGTACACCATGTTAAAGGTTAGAATGACACTAATAACCCTTTAATGAAGTACAATAAGCATAAAGTGTGGGACCTAATTGAGGACTTTGAGGCTTTCAACATCTAATTAGTGCTAAGAGGCCAAAATCAACATGCTAACACACTAATAGCTATGGGGGCTCATTTTGACATCCCTAATGAATTGAAAACGACCATGTTTTAACCACATGTCAAAGTGGTAATAATACCATCAATGATAGATAATTAAGCTCACTGGTAGGTCTTTGAAAATGACAAACATATTAATTGTTTCTTATAGTAAAAATTAGAGTTATATTCCCTCAACCAATAAAAATTGTAGCATTAGTATGGGGATAAAATTGGTAAATTAAGGTTAAGTAAGTTTCCTAAAAGGATAGTTACCCTAGAAGGCCTCTTATATGAAGTGTACCACATGAGGAAGGATATATTAGTGATGTCAACTAATAAAGAGAACTATGAAAGAGTTCTTATCTTTGAAGACAAGATCCTCAAGCTTGGAAGGGTAAACACTAAATCTAAAAGTCATGCGTTCATAGAGCTATATAAGGAATATGTATACATCTTTGCTTGGAAATATAGAGACCTAAAAGGTTTTGATACTAATCTAGCATAACACACTATAGAGCTAGAGGCTAATGCCAAGCCTATCAGGCAAAAGTAGAGGCCCATAAATCCCAATATTGAGGAGATCATGAGAAAGGAATTGACCAAGATTATTGAATCCAAGATCATCTTTCCAATCAATCACTCCTCATGGGTAGCTAATATAGTACCTATCATAAACAAGAGTGGGGAGATTAGACTATGTGTGGACTTTAGGGACCATAATAGGGTCTCTTTAAAGGACCATTACCCTCTACCATCCATGTAGTAACTCCTAAAAGTATATAATATTTTTAAATGATTTTCTTTCTTAGATGAATATATAGGTTATAACCATGTGCTAGTGAGAGAAGAGGACCAATACAATATAGCCTTCACCACTAAGTGGGGGACATTTGCTTATTAAAATATGCCTTTTTGATTATCCAACATTAGAGTAACATTTCAAAGAACAATGGGCATGGCCTTCCAAACACTAATAAATCAAATGGTGTTGGTTTACTTGGATGACATTACAGTCTTCTCCAAGAATGCTAGTGAGCACATGGACCATCTGAGGCTGATATTCTAGAGATATAGATAATATGGGATCTCTTTAAATCCCCAAAAATGTGTATTATCTATGCATAAAGGCAAACTATTAGGTCATATTGTTTCAAAAGGGGGATTATCCATTAATCCTAATAGAGTAAGTGTTATCTTAGCCTTATCCTTGCCAAAGCATAGAAAGGGGATCCATAACTTCTTTGGGAAGATCAACTTTATGAGAATTTTCATACCTAGTTTTTCACACTTGGTTAAGCTTATCATCACCATGTTGAAGAAGAGACAAGTTTTTTATTTTTTAGATGAAGGCAAGGCAGATTTTGAATCCATCAAATAAGCCATTGCCCAAGGACCCTCACTCTTAAACCCTGATTTCTCTAAGGACTTCATCTTGTACACCTTTGCTAACATCAACAACATATCAATGATGTTGATGTAGAAGAAAAATGAAGCAATGGAGTTGTTAATTACCCTTTTTAGTCAAGGGATAGAATAATATGAGGTGAGCTACACTTTCATTGAGAAACAAGTTCTTACATCCTTGAGAAGCCTCAAGAAGTTTAGGCCCATGATCTCCAATAGTAGGATTCATCTTATGGTGTCTCATTCTGAAGTTAGGGATTTCCTCCTTAACAAAGATTTAAATCAGAAAGAGTAGGATGAATCATGAAGGTTATGGAATATGATGTAGAAATCAAGGTCACCAAGTTGGTCAAGGGCAAGGGTTTATGTGAACACATGGTGAATGACCTCCAAGAAGACAAAGAAGTTGTTTTGGTGACCCAAGACAACTCATAGGCAGGTGCACCCCCACTTCAAGAGAGTTGAATTCAAGACATGGATCACTTATTATATTCAAGAGAATGCCCCCAAGGTTTGTAAAAAGCCAAAGGAAGGTATTTTAGTCTTTAATCTATACCTTATGCATAAGTTGATGTTGTTATTTTTATAAAGGACCTTGATGGGGTACTCTTTAAATGCATAGATGATGACTAGGTAACCAAACTCTTAGAGTAGTTCTATGATGGACCTATAAGAGGCCATTTTACACCAAAGACTATAGTAGCTAAAGTGATGAGAGATAATTATTACTAGCCCAACCTCTTCAAGTATGCTTATGCATTGGGAAGAAAGATTCAATAGTGTGCTCTCTTCAAAGGTAAATAGAGATTGGTAGCTTTCCCCCTCATCCCAATTCAAATGGAGAAACCTTTCATCCAATGGGGTCTAAACTTCATTGGAATGATTAACCCTCCATCAAGTGTAGGACATAAATGGGTGCTCATTGTAACTGAATACTTCACCAGGTGGGTGAAAGCCATTAATTTGAAGGAAGCTAGTGAAGGTGTAGTTTTAGACTTCTATGAAAGCCTTGTGACTAGATTTGGTGTCCCAACTGCCATAATTTTAGATAATGGATTGGCACTCCTTGGTATGATGACAAATGAGTGGGATCTCAAAATGGGCATCTACCTCAACACCTCTTCCAACTAATATCTTTAAGGAAATGGGTTAGAAAATTCCATGAACAAGAACTTGATTAGGATCATCAAAAGGACCATGTAGAACAATTAGAGAGAATGGAATTTAAAGAAAAGAATGGCCTTATGGGCTGACAAGTTGACCCCCAAGGATGCCATTAAAAATTCTCCATATATTCTTATGTATAAAAGGGAATCCAAATTACCTATCTCCCTTGAGATGCCTACATTAGAATTAACCCATCAACTTGAGTTGATGGAGGATGAGCCCATGAATGTGAGGAGGGTAGAACTCATAGAGATGGAAGAAACTAGGGACCTTGATATGAAAAATTTGGAATCGCATCAATCTTAGGTCAAAAGGGCCTTTGAAAAAAGAGCTATAGCAAGGAACTTCAAGGAAGGGGACCTAGTCCTAATATGGGACTCAAAGAAGGCCAAACCAAGAAACCACACAAATTTTGAATGTTTATGGAGTGGACCTTATTTGATCCATGGATGCAAGAAGCACAATGTGTTTTCACATTTCTCAAATAGATGGAGAGGTATTACCCATCCTAGTTAATGGAATTCATTTGAATCCCTGTTATTGAATATCATTACATCCATTATAACATATTATACATGATTAGAATAGCTTTATGCTTTCCTCTAAGCTTCTTGTGCACTTTTTTCTATTCTATTTTGTTATTTTATTTTCCAAAGTGCCTCAGTCATTTTATTATGTTTTATTTCTTTTGATCATTATTGTTTCAAGAGAGGTTCAACTTAGTTGCATAAGCTAATGAATCTATGCCCAATGGACTAGATAAGAAAAATGGTCTGGGTTCTCTAAGCATAGTAGGCATGCTTCCATTTGAGTTGCCAAAGATGTTGGCCAATTTTGTCCCACATACCAAACATGCCTAAATGTTGTGTAGTTTCCTAAGGATCAAGTATGGAGTAAGACTTGGATAGGATTTATGGATGAATTAATGGACTAAAGGGATATTACATAGTTCAAATCTTTTGAAAACACTTTGAGCTTGATTAAAAGTGTATCTTTCCAATTTATAAGTGCAAGTCTATAGTTACAAAGAGACCCTATGGGTTAAGTATAGAAATACAGGGAATCCATCTGGTTCTTCATTATGTTCATCTAGGCATCTTGGGTCTAGTGGTATAAATGCCAAGTGGGTAGTTTTTTGATGTTATATCTCATACCTCTGATATTTGTAGGGGAAAATAGTCACATGAGTTTATTCATCTTGGTCCCTAGTTGTTACGTCCCAAGTCCTAAGTCCTCCACTGAAGTGAAAATAGAGTTATGCATGTGCAAAGTTGTCTCCTTGAATAAAATTTACCAAGTTTCCATAATTATCTATTTTTGAGCCAGGACATCATGTGAGATTGAGTAGACCAGCTAATTTGAGCATTTAATATCTTCACCTAGAAGGATCTTAAGGCTAATAGACTAGATGGGTTTGTTCCTTTTGAAATTTTGGTGCTTCCATGATTCTCGTGCTTCAATATATAAGACTTCAAATTTGATCAAAATGAACCTGTAACTTAAGGCATTCACCTAAAATCAAATTAAATCATGCAAAAAAATATATCTATGCTTAAATTCTATGATCTATAGGATGTCAATCATGTTTTATGGGATGTCAAATGATGATTGACAGGACATCAAATTTAAACATAGAGCAAGATAAATCCTATCAATATTAAATTTGATGATCATATGACCTTTAATGATAGTCATGTAATGTCATTTGATGGGAGAAAGGATGTAAATTTTAGGTTCATTAACTAGTTATTAAATTTCAAATAGTGGGTCCCAATAGATCAATAATTGGTATTTAATCAACCATCCAAATCTAACTAAAAGTGAAATTCAAAGGGATAGTGAATATAAAGGGCAAAAATGTGCATGACAAGTGTCAAAGACATGTTCAATGGGTAGAAGATCAAATACCATGGGCTTTCATATAGATGAAAATTGATGGAGTGAGTTGAGTCAACATGTCAATGAGTTGAATCATATTTTGACAACCAATCATATTGAACATAAGCCTAGAATTCTCGATGGAGGTTAAGAAGTTATTTTTGACCATGAACATAGGGTTTTATAGGGTCTTCTTGATGCCATTGGAGCTGGTTCAATTGCCATGGACTGATATAACTAATGTATTAGGGTATAAAGAATACAAAGGGAACACCACTGCGGTTAATATTGATCTTTGATTTGAGAAGTTAGAGCTTATAGGGTTTGTTCTTGAGACTAGTTCACTGAGTTAAATAAGGATTTATGTATAATGAATTCCTAGCTCCTAAAAAAATAAAGTTAGGTCTAGAAGGTGTTATATGGTCTATAGGTCTATTTTAATATATAAAACTATAGGAAAACCAATTTCCTTATATTATTTTTCCATCTAAAGGTGGTACCTATGATCTAGATATGAAATTAGAGCAGAAAAGTGACTAATATAAAGGGTTTTCATCCTTTAGCATGGCCATAGTCTCAACAAATAGCTACCTAAAAATCATGAAGCCATGATTTGGTCAAATACATGATCATGATATTTTGACCTCAAGTGAAAGATGGTGTGAAAGATCAAATATAATATCTGATATTAGGAACTACATCTAGGGGCATTCAAGGCATCCTCAAAACCTTTAGGGACCTTCTCAATCAACAAGCCATGGGTAATGTCCTGATTGATCAAAGAAGTGGCAAGGTCTTTATTGGTAAAAATTCAAAGGTGGTAGCTCAGGTTCAATTAATGACCTATGACAAGTGTCTAGTAGTGTGCTTGCACATCCTTTCTTTATTTCTCCCTTCTCCTATATATCTTGGTCTCATTCCCATTGAAGGGGTTCTCAAATTTTATATTTTAGAATTTTATTTCTTGAGATGAGGATAATCATTGAGACTCTTGCAAGAGTATTCTCTTTTGATAGGGTTAAACCCTATAAAAATATTGTAAGAACTACCTTTTGATGTAATAGGACTAACTCACTACCTATATCTTATCTTTAATTAGTGTTTAGCAAGCTTGTGTATGGTAAATTTGTGAAGGATATTATTTCTAGTATTTGTCCTTCTACTTGCCTCTTTAAAGATGTTTTAAATCCAACTTGTAGGTCTATATTAGTGTTCTATTTCATACCTCTTCCATAAAATATTTGGCAATTAGTGAGATTATGAGATTGAGTAAGCCATAATTGTCTTTTACTAATCTAGTGTGTGTTCAATATTTTATGAGTGTACATTTAACTTTGGTACATCACCCTTTTATCCTTCATAGGAGCTCTGATTCTCTTTCTAACCCTTTTCCTTGCAAAGCATTAGTCTAGCATTAGTTTAGGTGAGCATCAAGAGAAAGTTGGCCTTCTCTGGAAGTTCAACCACAACATAGGTTACCCACATCCTAGGGTTGTCCCCATAGTATTGGTAAAATTGTAAAGGGATTTAATAACCCTCTCCAAGGGTGAAAATTAGGGCCATAATAGTTTAATATCTAGATCTTTCCTGTAGAGACATGTAGATGATTTTTTTCTCCAAATTTGATAGTGGGCTACATGTGTGCTTATTTTCACCCTCAAAAGCATGTTTTGCATTAAACCTAGAGTATGATAACCTCCTAATAGGTTTTTTAAGATTTATTATCACATTATTAAGATTTAAAAACACTCACATGAGATTCAAAACCCTCCACCAACTTGTAGATTTCAAAAATGTCTCCTAGCTCCAATGATGGCTACTAATGGACATGAGGGTGATTATAAACAAATAGTGGATAATTTAAATATTATTTAGGCCCAAAAAATATACTATACATTTATAAGGATTCATTAATAAAACATCCACCAATTTCCATACTTGGATCTTGCATATTAAGGTCTGTAGATGGATTTTCCTCAAATTTTGCTTAAGCTACTTGTTTTGGTCTTTCTCTTTGAAACTTATCCCCAAGGGATTTTATCTTGAAAATTTGAATTTAACCTACCTAAATTATCATATTATTGCTATCACATTACCTTAAATTGGCCTTCTAAAGTTTCAATGGATCCTAAAACCTATGTCAAGCACTCAAGCTTCTTAAAACTCATTTGGTTTCCCCCATGGCTACCTGCTGATTGCAAGAGGTTTGTACTAAAATAATGAAAATTTTAAATAATGAAAATATTTTAAGGATGGAATTTAATGGTTTATAAACTCATAATTACCATGTGTACCAATTTTTGAGTCTTTACTCCATGTGTAGGTGCTCCAAAATTGCAAAACCCTTCAAAACTATTTCATAGGTGTGGACTATGTCTGACAATGGGTGACTATGCTTAAATAGTGAGTACTTGTACTGATGGTATGAATATTAAAATTTAAATAGTATATTTATATGGTAATAATAATGATTTTTATACAAAATCAATTCTTTATTTCATAGATACCTCAAAATGATTAATTTCTCCAAGATAGGCTTCATGAGTTGACTATGTTTGAGGATTGTGTGATAGGTATGACTACATATGAACCTCCTTCTCATCATACCTCACACCATAATATTGATTTAAACATGTTTAAATAAACATCATGTCTTTTTTGAGATCTCTTCAATGTTCATAGTTCATGTTTGGCTTTTTTTTTAGGTCTAAATGCCAATCTTCAATTGTTAAGCTGTGTAAGCCTTGGAGTGTCTTAATTAATATTATGAGTTTTGATACTTATCCAAATCTAAATTATTTCTCATGAAACTCCAAATTTACTTTTGTGAATTCACAAACCAACCTATAACTTGTGAACTCCATTTTTATTGCAAAACAACCAACCTTGACCCTATGTCACTGTCTAAGCAAAATGAAGGTGGTTATAGCCAAAGATATTTTTCTTGTTTTAGGTGGAGACTCTCTTTGCATATTTAGGAGTCTTGAATATTTTTCTAAAAAATCTTATATTTTTTTTCTATTTATTTTACTTATTGGTCTTTGAGAACATCTTAAATAATAACTCTATCCTTTTGTTATCATATAATCTTGAGTGTTATAAGGTGATGCCCATGGATCTAGGTGATTATTTGGGGTATTTAAGTGATTATATTCATTTCATAGATGATTTAATACTTTAATATTCATATCAATAATTCATTTGAACATGAAACTCATTCAAATACCACTTGATCTCACCCATCAATGCTTGGAGATAAGATTGTGCTCCTTTGAGAAGGATATAGGTGGAGATCATGAGGTAAGTGATTGTGTGTATTTTTATTTGAACTCAAAATATTAATAAAAATATTTACACAATTTTAAGATACTCCTCCCTTATGGGTGTAGACACCTAAATCTAGACACCGATAACCTGTAACCAGACTTTTGACCAATTTCCACTTAAATACACAATTTAGCCTAAAAACACTAAAACACATTAAAATATTTGAACCTAATATATTCAAGTGCTATCAAAAGTATCATTAAATTGGGAAATACAATTTATGGGATAGCTAACTTTCATCAGATCATTTTGAGTCAAAATGCTAATTTTTCACCTAGGTGCTCTGGATTGATCTTTCCTATCAAATCTCTTGCACAAGACATGTGATTTAATTATTTGTTATTGGTAACATCATAAATAGGATAATGGATACAATGCATCTGACATTACCTTCCAATTCCAATCTAGTTGAATTTTGGACCAATAATAATGCATTCTGATTAATTTGAGTAATTTGTGCACAAAGTGCTTAAACATGCTTAAGAGCTAATTAACCCAAATCAATGAACAATTAATAATTCCATGAAAACTTGTTGAATAATTTACTTTGAAAATGAATACTAAATATATGTATCATTGAGTGACCTTATTTCTTGGGAAGACATCCCTAGGTCATAAATGCCATAAATATCAAGAATCATTTCTCCCATTCCTCAACAAATCCCTCCATACCTCTTTATTTATCCTCTATCCCAAATATTGGTGAGCATATTTATCAATTTTAATTTCATAATTGGATTAATCCTTAGCCACACATCTCAATCTTGAGATAGATGATTCATGTTAATTCTAGACATTTGCAAAAATCTATAAATAGATAGGCCATGAACATCATTTCTAAGCTATTTTGGTGAAAGGTTAATATGCAAAAATATCTTCAACAATATTAATTTATGTAAATTTATAATGCAAGATTGGTTCCAAAAGCTTCAAGCAACTAGTGTTACCATGCCAAATTGATTCCAAGCCAAGCCACAAGCCAAAGGTGCCAAGGAGAGATGTAGGTAGAAAATATTCTATTTCTAAGGAATTCATGAGCACAAATTTGAGCAAGCCACTACTATAAAGTCATTTGAAGCATCCAAGGAAGGTGAAATAATTATTGTTGTTTTTCCTTACTTTTTAGTTGTGTTTGTCATTTGTTTTTATCACTAAGCTCACCCTAGTAACTAGGCATGAAGATGTTAGCTTAGTGTGGTTTTGATTTTATTTCATTCAAACATAATACTAATCTCCTCTTCTTACTCAAATTCCTAGTTCACAAGGGGAATAAAGATTCATTTATATCCCTAAACTCCTACCACTATTTCACACAACTTCTCCTTCCACATCATCAAGATGACTGTAGATGAACTTAAACCAGTCTTATATGAAACAATACACTATGTAGACATGTGGGGTGAGTGGGATATGATCCATATTGAAGATACAAATGTCATCTTAGAACTCCTCTATCATTTATTATTTCTTAGGATCTAACCAAACTTGTTCTCAAGGATTAACTTAGTTTTGATGTCTTTAAATTACTTACTAGGTGATATAGACTTCATGCCAACGATATGGTTTATTATATCCTTAAACTTTGTTTCAATTCCTTTATAATATTCTTATATCACTTTTTCCCCCTACTTATCACATCTCATTCTCCTCACTATAATCTTGACTTTCTTCATTTACTAGCCACCCTACACAAGCTCTTTCTTAGTTCAACAGACCAAACTCATTATAAGTTTCATGAGGATAATATAACAACTTGGATGATATTTCATGATCATATTACAATTTTTCAAACCCCTTTAAGCCTTTCAATCTCATTCCACCATTCATCTTCACTCCTCATCCTTATTAGAGTCACCAAGCCCTTGTAGCCCTTTTTTGAGGTTTTCCCTCTTGTTTGAAGAGTGTGTCCACCTTCTTAAGGAATTAAAGCCATTTTACACCAACCTCTATCTCCTTACAACCTACCATAAAGTTTAAAGATATGAATTCAAGTTAGTAAGGTACTTCCTTTGTTAGCATGCATCTAATTAGGCCTCTTAAGCCCTATCACACTTACCTAGACCTCAAACTATACTATATTATATGAAATCAAACTAAAACCATGGTGATTCACTTTACACATGATAAAATGGAATTGATTATAAATATGTATGATTTTTCACTAGTTAAAATAGGAGATATAGGGGTTTTTGGTTAGAAACCCTTGTTAGATCAAATGTGCAGGCCTGCAGAGGCTAAAAGCCTTCAAAAATTAGTTTATTGAGTTTTAAGACATTTCAAGGGAACCACTAACCATATCTAGGTCTTCACCTCCTCCATATATCCAATTATGTTAGATACCTTATTCAATAATAATTATCCTTCAACTAATCAAAATATAGAGCTATGTACCCTCTTTATAAGATTGTGCATGAATGTGTAAGGTTTAAAATCCACTTCTTTGATTCTAGATCCTTCCACACCAAAATAAGACCTGTAAAAGTTTTTTCTTACCTCATCCATCTTTCCAAACCATTTATATTCCTTATTTAATCCAAAATCTTTCTTATTCTTCACACACTCTTCTCTTCCACTAGTCTATCTTCATTGTTCATCTCCAACCTTGACCATAGGTCTCCTATAGATGAAAACAAATTCCTTTATTGGTTTTCTATACTGTCATTGATGTCAATTTGGTTACAAACCTTGAATGACTCTATTCTCTTACATCAACAACCTTGACTCCACCTCAAACTATGACCACTATCCAAGCCAAAAAACATGATTGTAGGTCATCATTTTGATTGTGTTTAGGGTTGTTACCTTGTAGAAGGTACATTCACAAGGTGTCTTTGAACATTGATGACCTTATCTACTTTGATTATCCTCAAAATGATTATAGAGACCTATCAACTATCTCCTACCTCCACTTTGTTTATGTATCATAGACTTAGGCCAAAACCATGGTTATAGGTCATCATTTTGACTATGTTTAGGGGTTTAAACTTATTATTAGGCATCAAATTAGTATCAGTCAATTTTTATGATGTATTTATTCATTAGTAACCACCTCTTACCTTCTTAAATAAACCTTTTGATTCATAAACTTACAATATATAATAGTCATCTCTATCCCACCTAACATAACATTATGATTAAAAACTTGAGAGAGCTAGTTATAGGTGCTCATTGAGGTCCTTGATTGTGTTAAATATCTATTTGAAAATGAATATCCTCATATATATTTCCTAAGACACTTTATTACTTAAAATCACCCCATAGACCCTCTTCAAACTTATGGCTAAACTTACCTATATACCACTGTCTGAGCCAAACCATTGTTGTAGGTGGACATTCTTAAGGTAAGTGATCATGTGTGAAATTTGTCCCTTATTTGAATATGCTTCATAATATTGGTATTTATATGATAGGTCCATATTAATTTCCTATCATATCTCTTCATGCTAGCACTCCTTCAACCTCTTCACAACAACTCAGACCTCCTTCCACTTCATGCTACTGTCTAAGCCAAAAAGATGGATGTAGGTGGATATTGTGATTTTAATATGATAGTGGTATAAATGGATAATTAGAGAGTTATAAATTACTAAACCTTGAATCTTCCACCATTCAGTTATCCATACTCATCCTTAAGATCATCTTCTACACTCCGTTGTAGGGGATGATTTTGACCATTGTACAGATTGAAGAGGAGTTAAGACGCTGATCTTTGACTTGAACATATATTAAATCTCCACATACCCCCTCTCTACTAAAATTTTATTTTAAATAATTTAATTATCTTACTAGATTTATTTAGTGGATAAGAAACAAAAGAATTCCATTACCTTAATTTTCACAAAACTACCTTAACAAATGCTAACAAAAGGAAACAAGGTTGTTTATCTATCATAACCTAACTCCCAAGACTAAATTTTCACTAAGCTAGTTTTGGTCCTTCTTGTATTTTTTATTAGTCCTTAAATTAGGATCATTGAACCTACATGATGTGGATCTCCATGATCAATCGAGATCATTTTCATTTTGTAGTGAAGCTTAGACTGTTGTAAGTGCTTTTTTGGCTCATTGACAACATTTGAGAATAACATATTATCTCTTCTCTCTCATTCACCAAGAATCTTAAACTATATGACCTTTAAATCTAATTAACCTATAAAAACATGAGACCAATCATCAAACCTTATTGGCTCTCTTCACACCTATCCTTTTATGTATGCAAAATGTATAGGTTGTACCTGATCATGTGTTGAGAGTGATGTTCTTGATGATATCCTATGATTTTTGGTGAGATCATGGTCTCGAATTAATCCATTCACATTATAAATGATGTCACTACATGATTAACATGTGTTTGGATCTCATAAATCATGTTACATGGATTTTCAAACCTAAAACTTCTTTTCACACTCTAATAACTTGCTCAAAATACCATTTTAGGTCACGTTTTCCATTTCATCTTGGCTCTCAATAGCTCAAGAATGGATACTCTAAATAAAATTTTAGATTACATAACTTTAGAGGATTATATATTATTTATGTAAGGTTTGTAAATTTTGATAATGACCACCATGAAAAGAAAACAAGATTTGTAGGAGAATCTATCAAAACAACTTGTACACTAAGACCTTCTCCTTGAAGTGAAACTTCCTCTTAGAGATGAATGAACCAATGAAACCAAATTAAAAAGGATATAAAATAATTGTAAACAACATCCTCAAAATAATTGTTCTCCATGGTATCTTGAAGCAAATAAAGAGAATAATAGACCCTATCTATATGAATTGGCCATCTAGACACCCCTACACTGTAAGTGATTGTTCATAAAGATTGGGAGATCAACCAAAAAAAAAGTTCCAAAAAGTAGAAGGCAACTAGGGTACCTATCACTTCCCAAAATATTCTCACCCAAATCTCTCTCCTGACTGTACTAAGTGAAACTTGAGGCTCTCCTAGAGTTGTCCAAGACTGCCCAAAATGATTTTTCACTAGATTAAAGAACCATAAGCATATTTATGAAATTAAACACTTGATAAATATTTATTGTGATTTAAATGACCTTTCCTTCCTATTGGAAACCTTCTAAAATGCTTGGACATCAATTAATGGTAGAAAACTTGTTTCATGCCTTATTTGTAGCTAATAGGTTTTCCTTACCTTTGATATTTCTTATGATTGGATATGATTTCAAAGGCCTAAGATATAATATTAGGTACAAAATGGATGCATGAATATGATATTTGAGCCCCTGCATTAATTAAAACCTTAAAAAAACCACTCAACCAAAGCTCCAATAGGCTCCAAAATGCATCTTTTTGCTCCAAAACTCCTTTCCTTCACTCCAAATGACTTGAAATGGCCTTTAACATGTCCAAATAGGGAAAAAATTCCATAATGAGGTGGAAATAAATCAAAACCAATTTTAATTCTCCAAAAAGTTACTTTTTCACTTAGAATTTCTATTTAGAAGGTCCTCAAGTCATCTACTGCACTTTTGAGGAGTCCTTTGGGCATATTAGATTCTCTAGACATCATTTTTGACTCGTTAAAATATCTAAGACTTTGTATAAACATCCTTCCTTCAAATAAATTTTCAAACACCCTAGAAACTAGCTAGATCCTTTACTTGAAGTTCAATACCTAGTTTAAGGCTTTTTCTTTAAAAATTTTAAATTCACCTTTAAACTTGATAATGTGTTTCAAAAGAGTGCAAGGGACATGAAGTACGGTCATGAGGTTTTATTTCCATTTACACCATTGGATTATCCACTAAAAAATGACTCTACATAACTCTTCACACTATACCAAGACCTTCTAAGATACCACACTGCATCATCAAGTCAAAACTAGAAAGAGACTAGTCATGGGGGTAATAGGTCACTAAATGATCTAGGAGAGTGGCCTAATCCATATAGGAAAAATTTTATTATGTAGGCCAATTATGGAAATAAATTCTAGTGACCTCCTAAGATTGAATGCCTGCCTATGTAAAAGATTAGTTGCCTTAATTTATCCATTGGACTTATAGGGTCATAGAAAGTCTTTCTCAAATTAGTTTTCAATTGATCATAAGGATGAAACATTTGAATGGAAATATCAAAGAAAAAATGAAAACCCAAAACAAAAAACAACATCCTAAAATCACTTAGGGAAGGAAAACACACAATAAAATGGAAATATGCATAAGGAACTTCGAAGAAAATAATAAAATGTACTCTATTATGTACAAGGTTGCAACTGGATTTTAATTTTCTCCTAGATCAATTGTGAAGCTTTTAACATAATTAAATTTTTATGGACAAGGATTAAAAATACCTTTATTTTTAAGAAGCAAACTTGGTGAACTAGGATTCTTGATTGGTAATCTTTTTGGCATGCTCTCCAATGGATAAAATGGATAAACATGTCTCCAATGTAGAAAAATTCCCTTACCAGTTTAATACTTGATTGATGTTGGTATTTATCATTGGGAAATCTAAATAAGATCACTTCATGATGTGTTATAGGATAACTTTAAAAAAATCACTTGATGAATCTTTTTTACATGAAGGTTGACTATCTAGGCTTAGGCAAAAGATTTGTAGTTCATCCTAAAAGTATCTTCTTCTTGGTCATTTATAAGAGAGATAGTCTCAACTTTACTGAGATTCAATATATAGCATCTAGATTGGTCTTATTTATTATATTTATATAAGGTAGGCTCATCATTACCATCAAAGTTTAACTCATCTTGATTTTGAGGTTCTTGATTTGACCAATCTTCTTCAAACTTGAAGACATCAACACTGCCTCCAAGTGATACTTCATTCTGAGATTGATCAAATGCTACAACCTCATTTTTTTCTTCTTCATCTATATAGAATGGGCATTCAATAATACATTCAAGGTCTCCCCCATACTTAGCTTGAGTATTATCCTCTTTAGGTTATAATTTTTTATTATAAAACCCATGCCAAATGGATTGATCCACTACAACAGGTTCCTCAAGCTTGTCAATAGACTCTAAAAATGGTTTCATGATCTCCTCAAGGGCCTCCTTTCCATGGTTTGCTAACTAAATGACTATTTTAACCATTTCAAAGGTTTCATCTTGTTCATTTTCATGCTCAAAACAACTGAATGGAAGATCTTGAAATAGGTCAACCACTCCATCCTTTTGGTTAGATTCATGGACCATCTCTAAAGGCACCTCCTCTTTATTTTTAAGGTAATATTTAACTAATTTACAAGATGGAAAGGTATGAATTTGAGCAACCTTATCATCTTCTTTATCTTGCATGGATAAAGGAGAAGATTCTCACATAAGGGATGGCATATTATAATTAGGATCCATGGTCTAATGTGGCCTCCAATATGACATGTTCTCAAGTTCTTGAAGGAAAATAGGTGAAAATTACATTGCTTGCACTAATTTATGACTTGGTTCTTCTTTCCTCTTAGGATTAGGGATTTATTCTAGGTGAGAAGAGGCAAATTAATAGGGAAATAACACATAGGATTGATTACACTGAGCTTGATGATCTTCATAAGATATCAACACACTCTCCAAGCTTTATACCATGATTTTAATACACACTTTGTTCTCCCTCTCACTAACTACCCATTTTTCACCCTCATAAATTCACCACCTTTTCTTAAACAACTCAAGATAACTCCTTACCTCTTTTAGAACATGGATATAGATGTTTGAATAAATTTATAAACCCCTACTAATATCCCTTATAAGCTCCATATAATTTGATAATGATTACTTGAATCCTGACAAGGATGTAATAGGATAAACATAGTATTGACAAAAGGGATTAGAGGACTGATTTGAATGTAAAGGAGGATAATATTGGTCATATGTAAGGGTGGGAGGGAGGTAAAGGCCATAATAACATTGATAGGTTTCTTGAGGGCCACTTTGGGGGAACACATAAACATTATTAGCTTAATATGAGTGATGCTAAGTTAGGGAATAAGCATGTTGATCAAAATAGGTTTGAGTATACATAGCAAGGTTCTAATTTTGGGTACTTAGGATACTTGACCAACTAATGTTCCTAGTGGAATCACCATTGACATTCATAAACCTATCTATGAAGGTTGATTTCACTAAAGAGCAATGCTAAGAACCCTTTAATGAAGTGAAGAATGTAGTAGTCCCACTAGGCATGCCAAAAACTATTATATCATAGAATTTCACCCTTATGAGAGAATTTTTTAGGCTCTCTCACTCATAGCTACAAAATGGGTACAATCCCAAGATGTGGGTATATTGTGATTGGGTTGAACCTCTAAATAAGGTTGGTTTCTCTTAGTAGCTCACCTAAACTATTAATTCTACTTGGAAAGGGGTCAAAGGGTTGTAAGAGATGACTAAAAATAAACAAGGTGATGCACAAAAACTTTAAATTATATGAAACTAATACTAAAGTAGTTCAAATACAACCCTCACTCACACAATCTCTTAAATTAATCATTTTTGTATTAATGTTTCTAAAACTAGGCCCACTAAACAAGAGATAGAGTATAAAAGAGTATAAAACTCACACTATACCTTCACTAATGAACATAAAATCACAAGATCAAATACCATACAATGGTGGAATACCTATAAAAAGGCAAGAAAGAAGGACAATTAACAAAGAAAGACACCCTTCCACAAAGCAACCATACATAAACTAACGAGATCACTAGATACAAGTAAGAGATAGGCAAAACAAGTCATCTTATTACTTCAAATGTTGTTCTAAAAAAAAATGATAGGGGTTTTCCTTGTCAAATGAGAGTATCTCATACAAATGGGGAAGAAAATGGAGATATAGGATAAAAGGGATTAGAGAGGAGAAGAAAGCTCTCAAAATTCAATAAATGTCACTCAAACACCTTTCATGGAGTCTCAACAACATTCTAATTAATTAATCATTGATCCCCTCTTATAAAATTACCTCCAATGGTCAAAAGGGTCTTCAAGCCTTCTCATTGGCTTAAAAAGGCACTACAAGATAAAAATATTTGAGGAAGATGATGTTACACTCCACTATCTTTGAGGAAAGTCATCAAAGATCTAGAAGACTCATTGAATTCTCAAAATTTCTCTCCAACTCCCAAGCTCTTCCACTATCTCTTCTATGTCCCATTTCAGTTGGATTCTAGAAACCACTTGACATCATGGTTAGTGATCTTAGCACTTTATACTTGCAACTGACCTTAATGGTTATCTTTTAAGTGTTTTCTTTTTAGTATTTCATTCATTATCAACTCATATTTTTTCCTCCAACCTAAAAAAGACTCCATGAAACCTGAAAATCTCCTGGACTCCATTGATGGAGGTCTTCAATCTCATGCCACCCTCAAATAGCTATGCAAGAACTTATTCCCAAGGCCATTTATCACCATGAGAGACACTTCCCAACTTGGCAAAGGCTTCTATAGATCCATATAATTATTATGAGAGATAAAAGGAATATTTATTCTACCTTCAAGACCTACAACAATGGTGTAAAACTCCATTAAACCTATAACATTTCATAAATTATAAAAAAACTTGGATTTTTGACCTTTCAAATCAAGGCACCCTATAAACCCTTGGAAAGGGATCCTAATTCCATATAATTGTGATTCAGGTCCCATTAGGCCTCTTTCATGCATTTATACCATTTCTCTCTTTGAATATTTGCAAAAATGACCTTTTTAGGCCATTTTTGGCCTCCACACTCATAGATGTCAAATTATTCTAAAAATAGGTTATACATGATCTTTAGAGATTAAAACACATTTTTTAAGTGGTTTCCAAGTTCTTCTAGACCATTTCATGGACCTATGAGTTCAAAAACTCAAAATTGGTCAAAACAGGGTCTTTGGTAGCTCATACATGCCTACCTTCTTAATGATCATTCATAAAATATAGACCTCCATTCAAAAAAAATTCACCATGATTATTTATCTAATAGACCCATTTAATATTCTTGAAAAACTTTGGTTTCCATATGGAATGTGTACAAATATACGTTTGTAAAATGTTTACTTGTGGGGTTGTGCATGAATTTTGGATCTACTTATAATCTTATAGATTGTTTATAAAACTCAAAATCTAAACCATCCTAAATCCTTAATTAATTTAAATTAAATATGATTACTCAAAACATACTAAAAGCAGTTTTCCCAACTCCTTATGTAGTGAAAGATATAAGCATCTGAAGAGGGGCTTAAACTGGGTGTCAAGACTTGAAAAGTTCAAATTTAGCATTGGGAGATCGATAAGACTTTCATATTTTATTCATCTGATTTAAAATAAATTAATAATACCTGAAACAACTCCATAAATCATATGATAATTCAAAAAACTTTGAAATAAGCAAAAGATTCAGACCTATGCACACATGCCTATATTTTGCATACTTTAGCTAGCTCTCAAGGGTATATTTGCATGAAAACAACAGTTTGGATACTATCATCAGGTTTATTAAGACCTATAATCACTTTAAAATACCTTACAACACTCCCAAAAATTAAAAAAACTTCTATCATACATGTACCTTTCAAAAACCTTCTGAGCTCTGATGGTGGCTATCAACAGACAAACACATGGATGTGAAAAAAAGTGGATAATTCCAATATTTATTGGAAAAAATAATATCATGGATTATTATAATCACTCATTAACATCATTCGTGCCAATTTTCATATTTAGATCTCACCTGTAGAGACTTGTAGATGATTTTTTTCCAAATTTACTAGTGGGTTGCCTGTGTGCTTATTTTAGCCCTCAAGAGCATGGTTTACATTGAACCTCGAGTGTTATCACCTATTAATAGGTGATTTAATACCTAGTATCATCTTATTAATCTTTCCAAACATTCCCATGAGTTCTAAAAACCTCCACTAACTTATAGACTTTCAAAATGTCTCCTAGCTCCAATGATGGTTACCAATGGACATGAGGCTGACTATAACAAAATAATGGATATTTAAACTCTTATTTAGACCCAAAAAAATATTTTATATAATTACAAATACTCATTAATAACACCTCCACCAATTTTCACACTTGGATCTTGAATATTAAGGTTTGTAGATGGATTTTCCTCAAATTTTGCTTAAGCTACCTGTTTTAGTCTTTCTCTCTAATAATTTTTCCCAAGGGATTTTAGATTGAAAAATTTAATGTCACATACCTCAAGGATTATATTATTACTATAAAATTACCTTATCTTGGATTTTTAAATTTTAAATAGATCCTAAAACCTTTGTCAAGCTCTCAAGCTTCTTAAAATGTGTTTGGTTTCCCCATGGCTGTTTACTAAATGCAAGAGGTATGTGCTAAAACAGTGAGAAATTTTACCAATTATAAGACATTTAGAATGGAATGGGAGTATTTATCAGTTCTTAATTACAATTTTTACCAATTTTGGAGTCTTAACGCCATGTGTATGTGCTCCAAAACTTCAAAACCCTTCAAAATTATCTCATAGGTGTTGACTATGTCTGATAGTGGGTGACTGTGCTAAAATAGTGATCAATTTAACTTATTGTATTAACCTTATAATGGAATTATAATATTTATATTCTAATAATTATTATTTTATGAAAAATTAAGGCTTAATTCCACCATTAGATACCTCAAAATGTTTAATTTCTCCAAGATAGGCATCATGAGTTGACTGTATTTGAGGACTGTGTGATAGGTATGACTACATATGAACCTCCTTCTCATTATCCCTCACACCATAATCTTGATTTCAACATGGTTCAATAAACTTCATGGTTTTCTAAATATTTCTTCAATGTTCATATTTCATGTTTAGCTTTCTTTTTAGGTCTAGTTGTCAATCTTTAATTATTAACCTATGCAAGCTTTGGAGTGTCTTGATTGTTATTAGGAGTTTTAAAACTTATCAACATCTCCATTATTTCTCATTAAAATCCCACTTGTATTCATTTTAATTCATAAACCAACCTCTAAGATTTTAACTCCATTTTCTTTACAACATAACCAACCGTGACATTATGCCACTATCTGAGCCAAAAAAGGGTGGATGTAGCTGAAGATCTCTTTCTTGATGTAGGTGGAGAATCTCTTTGAATCTTGAGGATGATTGAAGATATGGAAAAACAATCCCATATTGGTTTTATATATATTATCCTAATTGGTCTTTGAGAACCTCTTAAATAATAACTCTATCCTCTTGTTGGTGTATAAGCTTGAGTGTTCCAAGGTGATGCCCTTAGTTGTAGCTGATGATTGGGGGTATGGAATTTATTATATTCATTTCCTTGATTAGTGAATACCTCCATATATATATGAATCATTCAATTTAACATGAAACTTATTCAAATACAACTTGATCTCACCCTTCAATGATTAGAGATAGGACTGTGTTCCTTTGAGAAGGTTGTAGGTGGAGATCATGGGGTAAGTGATTATGTGTACTATTATTTATAATTAAAATATTAATACAACTCTTTACATAATTTTAAGAGACTCCTCCATTAGGGGAATACATATCCCTTTAGATCCCTTAATTCCCACCACTATCTCACACAATTTCTCATTCCACATCATCAAGATGATTGTAGTTGAACTTAAACCAGTCTTATATGAGACAATATAATATGTAGAGGTGTGGAGTGAGTGGGATATGACCCATATTAAATCTCCAACCTTCATCTTATAACTCCTCTATCATTCATTATTGTTTAGGATCTAACTTGACTTGTTCTCAAGGATTAACTTAGCATTGATGTCTTTAACTTGTTTATTAGGTGATATATCCTTCGTGCTAATGATATGGTTTATTCTATGTACTTGAAATTTGTTTCAATTAATTTACAATTTGTTTATATCACTCATTACCCCTAATTATCACATTTCATTCTCTTCATTTCAATCTTGATTTTCTTCATTTACTAGCCACCCTACACATGCTCTTTTTTAGTTCAACACACCAAACTCATTATAGGTTTCATGAGGACAATATAAATAATTTGAATTATTTTTCATGATAATATTACACTTTTTAAAACCCCTTAAATACTTTTAATCTCATTCCACCAGGCATTTTCACTCCTCACCCTTCGTAGAGCCACCAAGCCCTTGTAACCCTTTTTTGAGGTTTTCCTAATTATTTGAAGAGTATATCCACCTTCCTACTGACTTAAGGCCATTTTACATGATATTATATCTCATTAAAACCTTCCATAAAGTTTCAAGGTCTGAATCCAAGTTTAGAAGGTACTTCCTTAGTTATCATGCATCCAGTTATGCCTCTTAAGCTCTACACACTTACCTAGACCTCAAACCCATACTATATTTTATATAATCAAAAAAAACCCTAGAGATTCATTTTAAACATGATAAAATTTAAGTGATTATAATTTTTTATGATTTTTCACTAGTTGAAATAGGAGATACAGGGGTTTTTGGTTGGAAACCCTAGCTAGGCCAAATGTGCAAGCTTGTAGAGGCTGAAAGACTTCAAAAATAATTTTTTGAGTTTAAAGATGTTTCAAGGGAAACATCTACCATATATAGGTATTTCTTTACTTCACAAATCTATCCAATTAGGTTAGATACCTTATTAAATCATAAATATACTTGAATTGATCAAAATTCATAGTTATGTACCTGCTTTTTAATACTGTGAATGAATGTGTAAGGTTTTAAACTTCACTTATTTTATTATAAATCCTTCCACAAAAAAATAAGACCTATAAATTTTTTATCTTACCCTATCCATATTCCTAAACCATTTATATACATTATTTAATCCAAACTCTTTCTTATTCTTCACACAATCTTCTTTTCCACTAATCTATCTTCATTGTTCATATCCAAACCTTGAGAATAGGTCTCCTATAGATTAATACCAATTGACTTATTGGTTTTATATATTTTTATTGATGTCACACTGGTATCAAACCTTGAATGACTCTATTTTCTTAAATCAATAACCTTGAATCCACCTCAACCTCCTACCACTATCCAAGCTAAAAGGATGGTTGTAGGTCATCATTTTGACTATGTTTAGGGTTGCTACATTATAGAAGGTACCTTCAAAAGGTGAATTTTATTATTTATGACCTCATACACTTTGATGTTCCTCATAAAGATTCTAGATACCTATCAACTATCTCCTACCTCTACCTTGTTCACATATCACAGACTTAGGCCAAAACTATGGTTGTAGGTCATCATTTTGAATGTGTTTAGGAGTTTAAGCTTGTTTTTAGTCCTCAAATGAGTATCCTTAAGTTTTTATGATGTATTTATTCATCAGTAACCACCTCTTACCTTCTTAAATAAAACTTTTGATCCATAAAATTACAATATATAATAGTCATGTCCTTCCCACCTAACATAACCTCATGATGACAAACTTGAGAGCACTAGTTGTAGGTGCTATTTGATGTCCTTTATTGTGTTAAATATCAAATTTAAAATTAATATCCTCATATATATTTCTGTAGACACTTTATTATTACATAATCACCCCCACAAACCCTACTCAAACTAATGGCCAAACTTACCTACATACCATTGTCTGAGCTAAAGCATGGCTATAGGTGAACATTTTTAAGGTAAGTGATTATGTGTGAAACTTATCCCTTATTTTAATATGATTCATCATATTTTTAATCATATTATAGGTCCATATTAATGTCAAATAATATATATTCATGCATGCACTCCCCTCAACCTTTTCACAATAACTCAGACCTCATTCTACTTCATGCCACTGTCTAAGCCAAAAATATGGATATAGGTGGATATTGAGAGTTTAATATGATAGTGGTCTAAATGTAAAATTTGAGAGAGTTATCAATTTATCAACCTTGAATATTCCACAATTCATTTTGAAACCCTTTTACTACTTGTTCTTACCTAAAAACAAGACCTTTATTGTCAAAAGATCACTTTGTCTTAGTCATCCGTAAGAACACCTTATACACTTAGTTTTAGGTGATTATTTTGACCATTACATAGAATGAATAGGATTTAAGAGGCTGATATTTTATTTGAACTTGTCTTAGATCTCTTGTTGGGACATAACTATCTACTAATAGGGGGTGAATCAGTAGATTAACTAAAACTAGTATTTTAATAGCTTTTAGAATAAATTAAAAGATATATCTAGATAAAAACAAATATGAAAAGATCATAAACATAAAAATTCACATGACACCAGATTTATACATGGAAAAACCAATGGTAAAAACCATAGTGATAATAACTACTAGAATCTATTATTCTAATCTAACCTTAGTGGCAAACCTCACTAGTTACACTTTTAAGGGCACTGACCCTAAGGAGACACCAATCCCATAACTAAGTACCAACTTAACTAAACCTCATTAGTTACAATTTTTAAGGGCACCAACCCTAAGGAGACACTAATCCCCTAACTAAACACTAATTTAGCTTGTCTGATGGCACCAACCAATCAGATCTTTATGGAGTTACAACTCCAATTTACAAAACAAATTCATAAATAAATCTAGTTATAACTCTATATTATAAGTCTAATTTTTAACTACTTATTATCTACACTTCATCTCTCTTCTCTTCCCTTATCTTCTCTTCTTTACCCCTCTAGTTCTATGTCTCTATATTTCTCTATTTGACATAATTCAATCATTCTAGTAGCTTTTGCTTATATCCCAGATGTTGTATATATATGAAATTGATCTAGGGATATGTATCTTCTATGTGTTTACACTTGTTTATAGACACTTAAAACTCTATTATGGAATAAATTCATTATCTCTTGATCTATAATTTTACTACATCTATAAGTCATGCATCACCACCATGACTACTGGTCTTATTACTTATTTATAGCATTTTTTGGACTCTAGTTTTGGTGCACATGCACATTTATATAGACTTGATTGATTATACCACTCAAATTAATTATCTATGTCATGATTAATGGCTTAATTTCATGTTTCTACATGTTCTTATGTTTAACCATTAGACTGAACATTTCTTTAAATATTGATCATTGATCTTACATTTGGCACCACAATTTGATGGTCTTCATTTAAACTACTCAACTTCAAAATACATTCATTCAATTGATCTCTAATAGGCTGACACTCTCCTTTGGATCTATGTAGGATTCTAAACTTTAAATATTCAACTTTAAAATGTGTTTTTTTGATCTTCTTAATTTGATCTTTCACATGCTATTGGATCTCTATACTAGCACAATCTTTACTTCTATCTCGACGTTAAACATTGAGCTCTTTATCCCATTTAGTTACTTCTTGAGTATTTGGAACACTTACTCTCTATTGATCTTATCAAACTTTCTCAATCTTTAACTCCCCACTATGTTGATAAACCTCGAGCAATTTATCCCATTGGGTCCACTCACTCCATTGGATTTCCTTTACATGATCATCCACTCATTATAAAATCTTATAACAAGCTTAATATTTATCTCTACTTAGCTATAGATAGTGTGATATTTATCATATCATGTTCCTTATACACATTAATGTTATTTCCCATTATTGAGACACTTAGCAACCTCACATTGATCATTAACTTATTGAATTTAAATTACTCTGTTGATTTATTGTGCAAGCTCCATGATTGTGATACTTGTCACTAACACGTTTACTCAGAGGAGCCTTTGACATATTGACTTTGATTCACTTCTTTAGATATTAAACATATGATTAAGTGCTAGCCATTGATCAATATGGGTTAAATATAAAGTCTAAGACTTAGGAAATATTAAGTCCTTTAATCATTGCTTGAGCATTAATTACTAGGTCAAAGGGGTTGGTTTTATAATAATGATAAAGGATTAAGTTATAAATCAAGCTATCGGGTCTAGTTTATATCCAATCAACATCAAAATATAAAATCATGTTGATGACATGACTTAACCCTTAGGGTTTAATGGAGAAACCCTATCAAGTTTGAGAGCAAAGATAATTCAATTCTAAGCTCATAACTCTTCATTTGAACTTGTGGACCATATATTCAAGATGCTCTTAAAAAAACTAAAATAGATATTATATCTATTCCCTTTGAAAATGTCCGTAAATTATCTTTTTAAAATCATGGAAACTTTGTAATACCTTGTGTAGATTTAAATAAGTATTCGGACCATTTTAATATGCCTAAAAGGCTAACTTTGTACATGTATAACTCTTGTTACACTTAGTTTCATGACCTATAATTTAGCACATAATATCCTCTTACATATGGTATTTCATGCATATATTCATATTATCATGAAGCCTTCATATGTGCAAGATATGACATCATAAATTTTCCTACTTAGATTTATTTACTCAAGCATATCTTTTGTCTCATTATATCACATGACCTAATATTTAGCACATAGAAACTAGGCACAAAAATGAACAAACCCATATGATTATTTTATCTTGGAACCTCCATATGTGTGAAATCTAACCTCATCAATATGCTTACTGGGATCTATCCTACCCTTTTGCAAATTTTGCTAAGTATAGAAACTTAGTGATTTTTATCTAAGTAGCCAAATTTACATTTCCATATCTTCTACTGTACTTCTTTGCATGACTTAAAATATATTATATAATAACTAGGGATTAATTTTATCATAACCATATGACCATCTTCCTTAGACTAATCCACATGTGCTAATGGTGATGTCAACAAACTACCTTCTTAGATTTTCCTATAACAAACCCAAAATGTCTAAATGATCAAAAAGACAAACCAGATAAATTCAACTCATGCACACAAACACTCCAATCATCCTTGAACTCTTATAGGATCATTTTCATATCATTTAATCACCATATTTAGTCTTGAACATCAATAGCATGCTCATAATGTTTCTTTTGACATCAATGCCAATCATATTTCCAATAGCTGCATACCCCCTCTCTACTCCAATTTACGTTGGAATAATTGAATTGGGTTACTATATTGATTGAGTGGAGAATAAAAAAATATTCCCATTACCTTAATTTCCATAAAACTACCATAATAAATGCTAACAAAAAGAAACAAGGTTGTTTATCTCTCTCAACCTGACTCCCAAGATTGAATTTACATTAGGATGGTGATTGTCCTTGTATTTTTGAGAAACCCTTCAATTAATATCATTTAACCTATATCATGTGGATCTCCATGATCAATCAAGATCATCTACATTTTGTAGTGAAACTTAGACTATTGTAAGTGATTTTTTAACTCATTGACAACATTTGAGAATAACCTATTGTCTATTCTCTCTCATTCAACAAAAAGCTTGAACTATATGACCTTGAACTCAAATGAACATCTAAAAACATGAGACCAATCATCAAACCTTATTTTCTCTCTTCACACTTGTCCTCTTATGTACAAAAAATCTACAGACTATATTTGATCATGCGTTGAGAGTGAAGTTCTTGATGATCTCCTATGATTTTTGGTGAGATCATGGGCTTGATTAATACATTTACCATCTCAATGACGTCAATACATGATCAACATGTATTTGAATATCCCAAACCATGTTAGATGGATTTGCAGACTTGAAACTTCTTTTCACACTCTAATAACTTGCTCAAATGCCATCTTGGATAATTTTTTCCATTACATCTTTGCCCTCAATAGCTCAAGGGTGATTATTCTAAACAAACCTATAGATTCAATAACTTTTTAGCATTATCTATGATTTATGGAAGTTTTGAAACTTTTGATATTTACCACCATGAAGAGAAAACAAGATTTACAACAAAATCCATCAAAGTAACCTATACACAAAGACCTTTGATTTTCAAGTGAAACTTCCTCATAGATATTAATGATCCAATGAAATCACCATGAAATTTAGATCCAATAATTTTATAAAAAATCCTAAAAATCATTCTTATACATGATAACCTAAAGCAAATAAATAGAAGAAAATCTAGAACCTATCTGTATGAATGGGTCATTTAGACACCCCTACACAGTTAGTGATTGTTCATAAATATGGGGAGACAAAATAGACCAAAAATACCATAAATTATAAGGACACTAGGTTCCATATCACTTCCCAAAATATTCTCACCCAACTCTCTCTTCCATGTTCGTACTAAGTGAAAACCTGAGGCTCTCATAAAGTTGTGTAAGACTAACCAAAATGGTTTTTTATAGAAGAACCAAAATCTTGTCTATGATATACAACACTTGTTCAAGATTTTAAATGATTTAAATTGCCTTTACTTCCTACTTTAAACCTTTTTAAATTATTGGACCTCCATTAATGGTAGAAAACCTATTTCATGCCTAGTTTACAACGAATAGGTTTCCCTTACCTCTACTAGTTATTATTCTTAGATCTAATTTTAGAGGCCTAAGAGAGGATATAAGGGACACCTTTTATGAATTAATATGATATATTATCCCATGATTTAATCAAAATCTTAAAAAACCTATTCAACCAAAGCTCTAAAAGGCATCTTTTTGCTCCCGAACTCCTTTCCTTCACTCCAAATGACTTAAAATGACCTTAAACATGTACAAATATGGAAAAAATGACATAATTAGGTGTAATTAAGTCAAAACCAATTTTAATTCTCTAAAAAATTTACTTTTTCACTTATAATTTCTATTTAGAAGGTCCTCAAGTCATCTAATGCACTTTGGGGGGTCTTTTGGGCATATTAGGTTCTCTAGACATCATTTTTGACTTGTTATAATCATTGATACTTTGTAAAAACCTCTTTCCTTCCCTTACATTCTCAACACCCTAGAAACTAGGTAGATCCTTTACTTGGAGTTCAAGACCCATTTCTAGGCCTTTTTCCTTAAAATTCCAAATTCACCTTAAAACTTGATAAAATTTTCAAAAGAGTGCAAGGGAAATGAGGTAGAGTCATGAGGTTTGTTTTCCCTTTCCACCATTAGAACATCCACTGCACAATGAATCTACACAACTCTTCACACAACACAAAGACCTTTTAGGATACTACACTGCATCATCAATTTAGGGCTAGAAAGAGACTACTCATGGGGGTAAAAGGTCAATTAATGGTCTAGGAGAGTGGCCTAATCCATCTAGGAAACAATTTCATATGTAGGCTAATTTTGGTTAATAAATCTATGAAATTAAATCCCCTTAAGATTAAATTTCATGATTTGAGCTTATAATAAAATGTTCATCACTTAAATTATATTAAGATCAAGATGTATAAGTGTAATTTCATACCTTTATAAATTTTATCCTAATATTCTCACAAATCATTTTTTTATCATAATACTAACTTAAAAAGACTCAACCTTAAATTATTTCTCATTTCACCTAGAAATAAATTTCAAGTTAATTAAGATAAAGGAAAATACAACTCAAAAGTCTTTCTTTATTAACTTTCTCATCGTTATATAAAATCAATCTATACAACAATGATTATGCATTTATTCATAAATATATTTATAGGTATGCTATGTAAAATAACAACATCTTATTTTATTAAGTATTACCCAACTTGACACAAAAATTACAACAGTATGATTCATTCAACAACCATCTCAAGAATTGATTCACACTTTTTATGATAATTTAATTCTTCACATTATTTCGAGACATAACATTAATGAACATGAATCATCAACCTTTCTTAACAAATAAACATATAATTCAGTCAACATTAATTCCCATATATACTTAATATAGAGTATATTATTAATTACCTCTTCATACCTTAAGAAAATTGCACTTATTATCTAGTCATAGTGTTAGACCAAAAACTACTATTATTATAACAAATTAAATCAGATACATACATTTCTAGCCCATAAAAATATTTACACTTTGAAACTTAGGGTCATAGCTTCACTTATTATGTATAAAATATTCCATTGTAAAAATCACAACTTATTAAAACAACTTAAGAGTATAATAATTTTATTCATTCACCTTTCATATGAATCCTGATTAGATATGTTTTGTCTAGGGAAACACTATTATTTGCCTCTAAGACTTATCATTTTTTTATTACCAAAAGAGAGCTTCATAATTAATTAAAACTAGTCTATGAGCTTAAGTAATCTAAGTATGACTAATAAATGCGTTAATAACTCTCTTTGTACATAAGATGTTATATTTTATACATCGATTTTATGATAGTGCTAGAGCCTGTAATATTAATTTTAATCAAATATAACAAATATTGATTTTATTATTTCAAAGCTTCTCCTTTGATTATCATTCATGCAACTCTAAACATTAAAGCATACATTATTCATTGGTAGATATATGAACTTTAAATCATAACGTGGAGAGCCTCATCTACCCGTAAATGGTGACATACTCAAATAAAGATAATTCAATAAATAAGAATTCAAATAACAACCATGGTTATTAATCTAATCAGTTAGAAAATGTTATTAAACTTCACCATTGCATAGCTAGTGCCATTAGATACAATGTCACTATAATTTTACAAAAAGATATAATCAAGACTAAAATATGAGTGGAATCTAAATAAATTTAATGATTGAAATGAATTAAATATTCAAGTATTTATAAGTTGTTAACCAATAATGTAAGAACAAACGTTAGTTCTCTATCATATATTACCTTCCAAAACCTTTTTTTAAAAATGGAATAAGATAACTTGTGTATTTATATAATATCTTAATTAGTATTAAAAATTAACATATTCTAACATGCAATAAACAAATGATAATAAAACCAAATTTAATTATTCATGGTCATCCAAGAATACCCTTAAGACTTGGCCAGATATCACAATGACATAGAATTCACATTAATTTTATTAATCCTATTAAAATTTTAATCACAAACAAGCATAAGAACCATACTTCATTTCTATAACTTAATGTTAAAAATTCAAAATGAATCACATGATTCATACCTCCATTTGGTACATTATTAGCTAGAACCAAGTTAATGAAATATAACTAAATACTTCAGGATCCTAAACTACTCATCCTTCATTAAAAAATGTAATTTAAAATGACATTTAGTAATAGAAATAACATGAATAAATCTTACTTAAGATACATAATTTTATTCTAAATTAAATCATAATGGATAAGAACACCATTCAATCCGTAGTAAAGACAATCAGTAAAATCACAAAAAAATGATGAATAGTAACATTTTCCCTTAAGAAAAATTTTCCTCAATCTTCATTTAAAATTAAAAACTTAAAATTACTTACTCAAATATAAATATAATTATTATAATGTGTATTAAAAATGGATAATAAAACTAATCAGCATAATTCAAATCCTCGCAAAGATAATCTAATTTATAAAAATAATGATTATGAATGCCAATCACTTAGAGTCCAATTGAGGGACTATGATCATAAATAATCGATCGATAATAAAAACCTTACCTCAAAGTGAATCATAGAAACATCATACCATTATAAGTAACTCAAAAGTGTTGTTTAAAATAGTCAATAATTGAACACTAATTGAATAAGGTAAATGTCTCAATGCAAAATGAGATTAAACCAAAACACATTATAATTACCTTTCAAGTTGACTACTGAGTAACATTTAAAATTGATAGGAAAAAAATATAATAGGTTTATTAAAGCTCACATTATTTAAACATGGTAATCATATTTTAAAATGATAAAATGATCATTTTTATAAGAATACCCATGTTTCAAATAGAATATTTGAAACATAATGAATTCCATTCAACTAGAACTTATGGTTGTACTTATTTACACCATTCTTAAGCCTACATACCTAATTTTAGATATGAAATGGATAAATAGAAACCATTAACACCAAAGTTAAGACTATAGTTTTTGAAAGTAAACAAAATACATAAAATAAAATTCATGCCTCAACACATCTAACACCATAATCATTCACAATGATTTAAGCTTTCATAGTCAAGTATAAAATAGATTAATCAGCATAGAGTGCTATTAATTCTAATCTATACATCATGTACTACTAAGTAAATATGTAAGAAGAATGAAATGAACACATAGTTATGAAGCAACAATATAACCATTTTACATATATTTAAAAAATATATATATAGAGAGAGAGAAGAATAATACATTCAAAAACATCTAAACATGAATCACAAGCTTGAATAAAAAATTCATTCCATTAGTGGCTCAATCCCCCTTAAGCTTCTCAAATCATTCTTAGGTATACATCTAACTCACAAAGAAGTCCAAAACACATTCAACCAATATAATGAGCCCTCTATAGATGGCCCCAACCACCCCCAACCATAAACTTGATGGAGGATTTTGACTCACATGTTAGTGGATTTTAATTTCTTAGTTTCCAAACCTCTTATGAACCCAACAAGAAAACCAACATGAAACACCAAAATGAAAATACACTCTAAGTATTAATGCTAGAAAGCCAAGAAACATTTCATACATGAACACTTAGTTTTCATTGTTGACTACTAGACTCACACCCTTATGAAGGTAGTTTAAAGCCTTCATAGTCCAAAGTAACATGGAGACAATCCTATGATATGGGTGTCATACTAAGTGGATTGAATATCTAGATTCTAAAGGCTAGCTCCCCTTGATGTATCAGTTAGGATCCCTACTCTACACTACCAAATTGTAAGGGAAAAGAGATGAAGGTAACTAAAATGAAGACTTATCTAATTAGGGTGATACACCAAAATATGACCTCCACTTTTGTTTTATGTACTAAGAATATTAAATGAGAACATAAACCTAATTACACTTTTCAAATGAAATCCTCCAAACATCAATGTTTCACATAAAGGCTCAACTTGATGGATGATCTAAG
Organism: Torreya grandis; assembly: GCA_037957365.1. Taxonomy (NCBI): domain Eukaryota; kingdom Viridiplantae; phylum Streptophyta; class Pinopsida; order Cupressales; family Taxaceae; genus Torreya; species Torreya grandis. The sequence continues at coordinate 2,312,096 of JARHVA010002789.1, read as the reverse complement.
GTAGCTTGTTTAATAGGTCTCTCAAGGACACTAAAGAGATATCACTCTTGACAAACATAAAAAAATATTATAGCATACTATGTAACCTATAAGTATGAGATAACACCTACAAATAGGTAAGGAGGAAAGGAACAAAAAGAAAAGAAGTCTATACTATCACTATCATTCATCAACAAACCATGAAAATACATTAAAACAAGCTTTAAAGAGGTATGAATTTAGTCTTATTAAATAAAATAGGCAAGTACAAGTGTGTTTTTTAGCATGAATTTTCCATAAATGAGGCTAAGTATTAATTCAAATTCTAAACATTAGCTTACATATATAGAATTGAGAGAGAGGAGGGTAGAGAAGATAAGATCCCCCAAAACTACAATATAAAACCTTCACCTAGTCTTCTTGAAAACCCAACGTAGCATTCCCTTATTAATATTTCATACAACTTTTGAAAAATGGAATATAGGTTGGAATTACATTCATATCTATTTTTTGACCCATACAACATCCTATATTTTTACTTGCATAATCCTATATCCTTAGTCAAGAAGTCATTTCCTTGAAAATAGGCTTTAATATCTTAGAGTGGGTCATCATGAATTGATAATTTTTTTATTTGAAACATTATTTAAACCATTAATTAGGTTCTCTAACCTTCCTTTGCATTTTAGATCTCTTTGAATGCAAGTTTGACCATTTCAACATAGTCGGTGTTGGAAGGAAGAAGAGTGTGATTATGAGTCATTAAGGATATTTAAACCTTTAAAACCTTCTCCAAACTGAATTTTAATTGTTACACACTTTAATAGGTTCAAATTGGAAGGAGGATCATTAAAAAAGTCCTTGTAAAACGTCTATTCATCAATTAGTTGTATTTGAACACTTGATTCCTTCACGTGAGCAATTAGTAAAGGAGAGAGAAATAATAGTTTTTGCATTGGACCAAGAAAAATTCCATCGTGTATGGATTTTCAGAATGACATCAGACTTGATAAAAGGAATTTGGATAAATAAAGTGGTCCAAATTACATCATTTTTTTTCATATAGTATGCTTTAGCACGCCTTCCTTATAACCTTAAAAGATAAAAAGCTCCTTGTCTAGAATATTGTACAAACAAAATTGAAAACTTGAGCACATTTTTTAATACCATCTATCCCATTACATCTCCATACAAAATTTCATCATTATAATCTAAGTGTAAGTACTCGTTTTACTTTTTTTCATCTCTAATTAGGCCTAATTATCCCTCCTAAGCCTAGAAAGAGAAATTTGGCCCAAATGACAAAAAAAACATGTGAAACTATAAAAAAGTGTGTTAATAAATTTACCTAATATAATACCATCCTCCATGCCAAATTTGGTGTCCTAAGACCTTGTGGAAGTATGTAAACCATGAAACCACCTTGCTATCTAGTCTCATTTTAAGCCTGTTTGGGACTATCTTGGAAAATGTGCCTAGTTTAATAAATTCCAAAAAATTAAATTAATTTTTTTTAGATTTAATAATTATTAAAAATCTTAAACTACCTCATTAAATGTTTGGTAATTTCTTCCCTTCTCAGAACACATGAAAAACACCAAAAAATATGAAAAATAGGGTTTTTGGATTAATCTATACAAGTGACATCAGCATAAAAATACATGTGTATAACATTATTGTAGTATTAAATAACATCCAATTAGTTTTATGATCATTATATGTAATTATAGGTGCATTTTAATCCTTTTTTCCATGACTAGTCACTATTGGGGTTTAAGAAGGGTTTAAGACATGTCTAGGGTCCTAGCAATTGTGAATAAAGATAGGACATCCAATTTAACTCATTAAACTTGTAAAAAATTATTTATATTCCTATTAAAATAACCTAAATGTCTTATATTCCCATGATAAGTGTGAGATATGATACAAACATTTGGATTTGACCCTTGGGAGGCTTGCTTAGTGTTCTTGAGGTTCAAAAGAGGTCAAATATGAGTTTTGGGACCTAAAATTCATTCTTACTAATTTAAAATGTTAATACACCTTTATATAAACCCAAAAAATTATAATAAATTCTCTTTTAGTGCTCATTACCCCTCTATATGCTCAAGGTACATTGGTCAAGGTACTTGGGGTTATGGGTTTGTCTCTCCTTGCTAGCCCTCAAGGGAACTTGGATGAAAACCTAAGATTGATTACCTCCTATAAGTTCTTGGAAAAAAATTAATTTTTTTATGTTTCCTAAATATCCCCCCATAATTTCTAACATCTTGTTTTATTCTATAAGACCAAATGGACCTACTTAGTCTCATTTTGCCCCTAACTAATGGAGTGGGCAAGGTCTAAGACAAAATAAAAAATATGTAAAATAATGGTATGACATTTAGGTAACAATTATTTTATTAATATACTCATGAAAATTATTTTTTCCAATTCTAAAAACCTTATCACACCTATATAGCTCTCAAACACCAATTTTCCTCAAGACTCACTGGGTCTTCCTGTGTGAAAAGAGCCTAAGAAGGTTATCTTGGGTTCAAGACCTATTAATTCACTTAACCTAAAAATTAATATATTTATAATGTTTTATTAACCTCCATGAAATGTCTCATTATGATTCTCCATTAGTACTTACCTCTCAAGAGGGTCTAGAACCTCATATCTCACACTAAGGGTTTGTATGCTAGATAGGTCTATTGACCCTAGAGGTCAACAAATAGAGTTTACTCTCTATCTCATATGTATTAAATTAATAATAAAATTTATGTAGGTCATTAATTATGTCATTAATACCTTATCTCAACTAATATTGTGCCAATTTTAAATGGCAAGACACTCTTCACCATTGAGGGTATGAATGGCCTACAAGGTTACTCAAGACTGCACATGGATATATCAGTACATTTATTGTATTTTAAGACCTACATATAATTTAAATAACCATATTAATGTTATTTTAATTGTTAATAATTTCCATTTGTATTACAATGCCTTTCAACATGCTTTTCGAGGTCTCATTTAGGCTTAAGTTCTACCTATCCTCTCTCAGCCTATAGGTGTCTTTAGGGATAATTTCTATGTATTTTGGGCTTTGAAACATTATGAATTACTACACAATTATGTTCCTCAATATACTTGACCTTTTTAATAGTATTCAATTTTATTCAAGATCCTATCATACATATCTCAATACCCTTGTTCTCTTTATTTAAACTTGAAGAAGGAACTGACCCTCTATATAGCCCTATAGGTATGCAATAGGGTATTTGATTATGTGTAGTGAGTTCAAGAGCTCCTCATATATCATTGATCTCCTAAAAACTCCTTTTATTTCTTTAAATTATTTAAAATCTTATTAAAAACACAAATTCACCCTCAATTCTCATACCTCATAGGGAATTGTGACAAGCATATGACTAACTGTTATATATTTGGTTGTAGGTTCAATATCCATTCTTAACTGTAGGATCATTAAGATGAATGTGGATATACTCTAAGATAACTTCTTGATAAAAAATATTTTTTGATATTTAATGGATAATACTCCAATAATACATCAAACTCAACTCATCCATCCATAAGCTCATGCAATCTTCTCTCTCTACAAGTTCATATTACATGAAAATTTGACTATGCTTCCACCTATGGTTGTAGGTGGCCCATTTAGTGTTTAGTGTAATTCATAAGTATTTATTATTCCATATTAATTATCTCATTTCTACCAATATTATATAGTATAAAATTCCTATCACAGAGAAACTTAAACTTGATAATCACCTACTTCTATGATTCAACTAGATTATTTTTGAAGAAACCTAATTGACTACTATAGGTGGTCCTTTCATACCTATATGGACTAAATGAAAATAATTTTAGATGACTAATGACATGAAAAATGTGATTTCATAATCATTTAATAATTTGACAACCTTTCTAGACTCGGAGATCCTCAAATAACTTGATAAATATGGAAAATAAAGCATTTGGCATCATTTTAAAAATTACTAACTTACCTTAAACTTTGTTAAACATAGTTCTAAGTAAGTTTCATTCATTGTCTTGATGTTACTTTTAGTTAAAATAAACACTCTCATCTTCCTCAATCATTTAGACCACTTTTAAGGTTCATCAAACACTTCATCAACATGTTTATGATGATGCACAGTCCTTTAGAAGGTCTTAAAAGATGATATCTTAGTCACATAGTCTTTTGGTATTCTTTATGCATTAGAAGCTCTAGATATGTCTTTATCTCATATTTTCATTAGGAATATTAAATACCTTATGATAATTATTAACAACATGATGACTTTAAAACACACTTATTCACCTTTGTGAGGGCCCATATCTCTTATTACTTGCCATTATGTTCCTTCTAACTTGCCCATTAGGCCTACAAGAGAGTTTTGAGCTCTTAAGAGAGCATGGTAGATTGAACTCATATGGAACATTCTCCTAATTCAAATTTATACTTTCTCATACTATATAATCCCCTCAAGATCATGACAACCTTAATAAAATGCTTTTTACACATTGAACATCTCATTATATCTAGAACTACACCTTATGGAAGGTCAAATGGCTAACTAGGTTATCTCAAAAAGGATTTTTTTCAGGATTAAAGTACCTAAAACTTTTTTTGGATGAAATATATGTGATAATTACTAAAACATGATATTTTAAACTCATTAAAACAAATACATTTAACTAATATATCATGATTGCTTTAAAATTAACAAATCTCAATTTAAGACAAGCAATTGATTTCTTGTCAAAAAGCCCCTTATCAAGGAAAATTAGATGATGATTAAAACATAAAAAATGTATTATTTACCCATTAAATCATCCACCTAAAACATTTTTTCTCCTTCGAGATCATAATTCAAGGAATGGAGGCAAACTTGGACCCTATCTAGATAACTAGCTCATAGTAACCCCCGTATGCTCTTAGTTATTGTTCATAAATATGGGGGAATGAATCTAAAAACCAATAAAACAAATTTAAAGTTCATTATGATACCTATCATTGAACAAATTTTCATCTCTTAAATCTCTCTCTCTCTCTTCTGTCCATACTGAGCATTTAAAAACTACCCTTCTAGAGATTCTAAGGAGGTTGATATGTGAGATAAAATGGTTTTCTTCATTTTAAGACATGAAACCTCTTATAAAATGATTTTTTGGACTTTTAATACATAAATAAGGTCCTAAAATGATTTAATCTCAATTTTGCCTTAAGAATTGCATGGATGGTCTCAAAATAGGCCTTTTTGACATTAAAACTACCAAAATTACTTGAGAAGCCTATTTAAAATGTTTTAAAATGTATCCATTGGATATTTTCATGACTGAAGAAGTACATCATGTACTAATAAGAAAATTTTAGAATGATAGGGGTAATAGTTTGACCTGTGAGGTAAAACTTGTCAACATTTTGGTGACTCAACTAGGAAGCATGCCTGCTATGCTTGAGAATTAGACCATTGACATCTATTTAAAGATCATAAACACTATTAAATTCTTAAAAAAATATGATTATACCTGATCCATGAATACAAGACTCTTGACTTGAAACAATACCACTGCATCTCCTACAAAACAAGGAAAGAAAACATGCAACAAAGGAAACTAACTAATAAAACACACGTGCTAGGAAAACACTTATTGATACAAAACATAAGAAAACTAATTTGCTTGAAAAAACTTTTAGGAAAGATAAGCTAACTACAACTAACCTTTAAATAATATTCCTTTAGGATACAAAGGAACATTTTTTGGATCACTTAACTCACATGATAAACAAAGACATGAGACAAGATGTTTCTTATACTTTTATTTGATGGAGCTTAGCTAATTTATGGTTACCAATCCTCTTGACAAGATCTCAAATGAATTATCATCATTAAATAAGTCACTAATGAATACATATTAATCTTTTACGTCAAGAAATTTTTCATATTTTTTGTCAAACGTAACCTCATCAAGTGATACCACAACCTTATTACCATCTACTACAAGTTCACCAAGCTCTTAAAGGAGCTTTGAATATTCAATCCAATCTACATCATGGTCTTCAATGAGTGAATCTCTATCAACCTTCTTATAAGCATGCTATCCAAAAGGTAATGTATCCTAAAAAAGGTCTTTAATCTCTTATAGGGACTCAATGTACAACTATCGATCATCCTTTTGTTCCTCAATTTGATCAACCTGAATGAGATCAGCATGAATAGAATCTTGATCCTTCTCAAGTGGATGAATAGGGCTATCAAGAATGTCAAATGTGCAATCATGATGTGATTGGGAAATAACCTACTCAAAGTCAAACTCTTACTCAATAGGAGATGTCTCAAATTCATTTATGACTTAAGATTGTACCATCTCATGGAGATTTTTCACATCAAGACCAACTTTCTATTCCACACTTGATGTACCATGAGGGGAATTTATCTAAAGTTAAACTACAACAATCTCTTTAAACTCATCAAGAGTTTATAAAAAAAACTCATCTTCATCATCTATGGAATTTTGATCATGATCTTTAAACACACCAAAATGGATCTCTTGAAACAAATAAATGCCTCTTTTACCTTTTTTTGCAAGTTCATAATATTATTTAAATGCCATAAAACCTTTTCTATCACCAAGTGGAGTACCATTGAGAATTTCATCTTCATGCATAATTGAAATATCCTCATCACACTCTCCTTGGAACTTACTTGTAGTCATAACTTATTCATTTATCCTCCATATAATAGAATCCTCTTCAAGAAGGGATATGGTGGGAGGGCAATGAACAAAATCATGAGTTTTTTTGGGAGTCAAGGGAGTAATTTTACAATTTGAGGTATTCAAAATGGAAGTTTCCTATAGGAATGCTTGGAAAGAGAGTAAGTTGAGTTGAGTTATAGATGCTTGATTTTATTTCTCACCATTTCCTTCTTCACCCTCAAGATTCACTTCATAAATTTTAGATGTAACCTAAATTTTAGCCTCTTCGATAATCACATCTTCCTTCATTTGGATTTTTTCTTGAATTGACTTACATGAGGGCACATTTGTAGGTACAATGTCTTCTTTGGGCTCAAACTCAATAACCAAAACCTCCTATTTCTCCCAAGACTTGATTACTTAGTTCCAAGGTAGGACTGTGAAAGTATTAGGTTCACTTGTAGGTTTAATTGACTCTCTTAGAGGATCCATTTGAGAATATTAAATGACTTCATAATGACAAGGAGCACAAGAGGATTGTTATGGTAAACATAAGGATTCTTGAAGAGTGATGGGAGGAAATTCATCAACAAGACTTGGAGGCATTCTTAGGGTATGAACTTGTTCTCTTGAGGAAGGGTAGGTTAAGTTGGGAGAAAACTTAAAACACAAAAAGTTTGATCAGGGGTAGGAAGAGATGGCTAAGGTTGTTTGGGTTAGATATCTTGATTCTCCCATCTCACTAACTTGTCTATCCACCATTAGATCATAATTTTCATTTCACATAGTTCATAAGACATGACATAGTGATTATTTTATCCAAATATTGCCTACCTATTTTTCAACATTTGTACTATCTTCCTCATCTTCTCAATGAGGTTAAAAGCTATCACATCTAGCTCTTTATCCCACACTCTCATCACCCCTTCATATTTTAACATATTTGACCTAAATTCTAACAAGGATAGGGTAGGGGAATCATGATTTTGAGTTGTAAATGGAGGAGGATGTGATTATGAAGGCTACAAGTCTTGACAAGGCTACTGGGGCATATGACCAAGGTCATGGTGAGGCTGATAAGGGTCACTATAAAACTGATATGAGTCATCATACTCTTGACAATACTAATTATTGGACTGATAATACTTATAGTAAGGATGATTATGCTCATAAAAAGGTTGATAAGGACTACCATACTACTAATAAGACTCATTAACTTGAAATAAATTGACATTTTATTTAAATTAATCCATAAAAATAACATCAACATGGTGTAATGAAGATTCACTTACTTGGAAACTATACTTGGGCTATTGGAACCAACTAATAGAACTCAAAGATGCCATTAATGTTTTGAATGCCTCCAAATAATTATCAATATAAGAATAACACCAACAATACTTCCACCATTTTGGATTTGGGTCCCATCCAGCATGCCAAAAAATGTTGACCACTAGACTTATTATTGACCAAATTTTGCCCATAAGCAAAATTTTTGGTCCCCTTCTTCCCTTACTATTCAATGCTAGTCATTTTTAGGTTGCACAAGTTCATGCAATGGTTCTTCAACTTGGTTCAACACTTTGGTTCAGCCCCTTGGTTCAATCTACAATTGGTTCATCCATCTTCAAGTTCAAACATCTCGATTCAACATGGTTGAACCGTTTGAACCATTGAACCAAGTTCAGTTCAATGGCTTGGTTCAACAAGCTTGGTTTAAGGTGAGTGGTTCAATGTTCGGTTCAATGGCATGGTTCAATGTTTGGTTCAATCGATGGTTCAATGGTTTGGTGAGTTTGGTTCAAGGCCACCGGTTCAACAATAGGTTCATTGGCCTAGTTCAATCAGTCGGCTCATTAGCTAGTTCATCAGCGCATAATGGTTAAACCATTGAACTGTTGAACCATTTTGGTTCAACAGCTTGGTTCAAGGGTATACCATTTGGTTGAGGGGTAGTCTTCAAGTTCAAATACCCTTGTAGAGGGTAGGCACTTCAAATTAAAAGGACTAGGTAAGTTCAAATTTGTTTAAGTCTAGATTCGTTTAAGTCCCGAATTCCTTCAAACTTTTTGTTTGAAGGAATTCCTTCAAACAAAAGGTTCGAAGGAATTCGGGCTGCATATAAAAAGAAAAGGCCAGGGTCAGGGAGAATTTTTGCAAAATTTTTGTCCATGGGAAAATGTCTATAGACAAAAGTCCGTGGGGAAATTGTCCACAGACAAAAGTCTACGGGAACCCGGGAGACCGTCCGAAGGAACAAAAGACCCACCGAAGGACCCCAAAGGGAAAATACTCTTGCGGGGGACTCTCGGCCCAAATACAAAGGGCACTTTCAAAGGCTAGAGGTTCACTTTCCCTTCGAGAAAGTGCTAAGGAGATACAAAGGCAAAAAAGTGCCTGTAGAGAGGGCCGACGAAAGCAAAGCCACAAAAAGCCAGTGAAGGACCCGATAACATTTTGACAGGGATGAGGACGTCCCAGAGGCCATCAAAATTAACAAAGAAAATTAGCCATTAGTTTTCAAACTAATGACAGATATGTGAACGTCAAAATTAGCACAACAAAATAGCCATTTGCTTTCAAACTAGAGAGCGCTAACCATGAGAGCCCAGAATGCAGTGACCTGCCAAAAGTTTGCCCTCGAGGGCCGAAGGAGCCAAAAGAGACAAGAAAGGGAAAATACATAGTGACAAGCATGGAATGAGCAAGCAGATGGTCCAAGTGGTGAAGGGAAGCACTGATTCAAGAATTGATTCTAGTAGGTGAAATAGTGCCAGTGAATTGACCATTAGAGGACGCAAACAACTAGCAGTGCAACCAGTTTTCTCCATTTCACATTAATGAGTAGACAAACCATGTTATCATGTTATCAAAAGACTTGGGATAGAATTCCCATCCTGGTAAGACTAACTCCCAGCTATGTTTTCCTATATTATCTAAGAGCATTAAATAGTGATATTGCTATGATGATCCAATCCATGGGAGGGTATATACTACTAGCTGCTTATGACATAGCCATAGTAGCTGAAAATTGCTTAGTACAAGCTAGGAAAATAGCCCCTAGGCCTCATATGCCACTTTTCCCAAAAATGCTACCTCTAATTCATATCATTGCTCCCACATTAGCCTCTCTACCAGAGAAACTAGCTGTTGTTCCATCCAATGAGCTTCATGAAGTTAAGAGTCTGTTGTAGAGCATGTCAAACAAACTTGTAGCTCTTAAAAAGTAGTAAGCTCAAAGCAATAGACCAAACTAGGGATACCAGCATTATGGTCAAGCCCCTAGACCCCCTTTTCAAAACTATAATCAAGGATAGGGTCAACTCACTTAGACTAGACCATTTCAAAACTACAACTCAGGCCCCCCTTCATCATCTAAAGTCATGGTGCCGGTTCAGAACAATCTAGTACAAGAGCAGCCAAGTTGTTCGACCATGGGATATGGTCAAGAATAGGCTATTTACAAAAATGAGATGATGACTTATTTCCAAAATATAGACAATCAGGCAGCCGCTCATTCCCAAATTTTTGAGGCTCCAATTCAACACAGCATGAGTAGCAATCAGGCCCAGTCGAATTCTACCCTCATGAATCATCTGGAAGGGAATTTTATTTAGTGAATCATGTGGGTGTTGTAGACAATCAGGCTAACTATGTTGCAACCAAAACAAGATTCAAGAGAAGAGAAATGGGAGAAGCCTAGGCTACCACCCAAGTGGCAGCAACACCTTCTCCACCACACTCAAATTTAAAGGCCCCAAACTTCAGATAGTCATTTGTACCTTCAGACCCTCAGCCTGTAGCTCAGGTTGGAATCAGCCCCAAAGAAAGCTTGAAGGGAGGTAGTCCCCAAGTCAATATAGTGGACCAGATGAATAAATTGCATATGAACATCTCTTTATGGGATTCATTGTCTCTTCTAGGATAGAAGGTTGTATTGAAGAAGGAATTGCATGAGCTAGATCGACAAGCTGTCCCAGTGAGCACTAATAATGTATTGATGATGAATGGATAGCCTTCCACTTCAGGTTAGGTAAGGAAAGAAGAAAAATTCCCCCTTTCTATGTATCCTTGGTCATAGGGGATTTCTTGGTACACAACTACATCATTGACAGTGGAGCTAGTACCTCAGTGATGCCCAAGTGCATAGCTGACAAAATGGGACTAAAATATGAAGAGATGAACAAAGGAGTCCTACAACTTGATGGGACACCTACAAAAATAGTTGGGATTTTGAAGGGTTTAGGATTGACATTGCATGTTTGCCCAACCTTCTCAATTCCCCATGATATAGTGGTAGTAGATGTTCCTCCTTATTTCACAATTTGCTTGTCTAGGGACTTCACATCAAAGATAGGTGGCTATCTAGCAGTAAATTGGTCCTATCTAGTTTTTAGAATGAAGTATGGGACCAAGGTAAAAATCAAATTTGAGCCACTCTACAAGGACCATCTAGAACCATATTCACCCAAGGTAGCAAATGCCAGTTATACCATTATCAACCCAGAAGAGTCCTAGACAGACCAATCTATGTCCTCTGCTCTTGAAGGAGTTACAGAGCTACTCTTGGATGAGTGGGGAAATGATAACTTTGAACATGATCCTTACAAGTTCATAGATGAGGCAGACCTTGGAGCCTACTGCATGCATGAAGAGGGTGCTTTCATACCAAATATAATGAAGGTAGGCCAAGAGGACCTAGGCCTGTGGCAGCTATATTTCAATGGTTCCAGAAGTAGGCTGGGAGTTGGTGGTGGGGTGATGTTAGTCTCCCCTTCAAAGGATAGGTACTTTTCAGCTTTCTATTTCCATTTCTCTTGCACAATTAATGTTCCAAAATATGAGTCCCTTATCCATGGCCTAGAATGGGCAAGAAAAAGAGGGACTAAGGAGTTGCAAGTTTTGGGAGATAGTGAGCTGATTGTAAATTAGGTGAGAGGCCTGAATCTGACCAAGAATTCCTTGCTAAAGTCTTACAAGCATAGGGTCTAAGACTTGGTGGAATATTTCCTCGCTTTCAATATTGCCTCCATTCCTAGAGAGTAGAACAAATAAGCAGATAGGCTAGCAGTAATTGGTGCTCAGTTTGATATTTCTAAGGAAATAGGTTGAGACTATGGTTCACACCACTTGAAGGTGGTAGTTTGACCCTCTACCCCTGATAACATTGAAAATTGGCAAGTTTTTGAAAATGACCAACAAATAGCTTTCTTCTTGAAGGAGGAAGCTGAGTTTGCAACATAGAACCAAGCGAAGTTACATCAACAATATGGCAACCAGATTGTTCAATTGAAGAACAATAAGCTCCCTAAAGGTTTGGTCATGCTTGAGAGTATCTTCAATGGAGATGACCAATTTAGAAATGATAAGGCATGCATCACAACTAAAGAGGATAATTATGAAAAGGTTGAGATATTCAAGGACAAGCTGTTTGCGCTTGGAAAAGTTTACACGATTCAAGAAAGGTGGGCTTTCATTTTGCTGTGTCAGGAATTTGCTGATGTTTTTGCATGGGATTATAGTGATTTGAAGGGCTTCGACCCAAGACTCACCCATCACACCATCAAATTAGAAGAAGGTGCTAGGCTAGTCACGTAGAAGCAGAGACCCATAAACCTAATGATTGAGCCCCTCATGCAGAGGGAACTGGCCAAATTGATTGAGTCTGAAATTATATTTCCAATCAAACATTCCTCCTGGCTGGCCAACCTTTTTCCTGTTAGAAATAAGAATGGAGAGATCAATCTATGTGTCAATTTTAGAGACCTTAATAAAGTCTCTTTAAAAGACCATTATCCCCTCCCAGGCATGGAATGGATCCTTTAGAAGGTAACTGGTAGCGAGCGTTTCTCCCTCTTGGATGGTTATTCAAGGTATAATCAAATTCTAGTGCAAGGCTATGACCAGCACAAAATGGCCTTCACCACTAAATGGGGAATGTTTGCCTACAAGAAGATGCCATTCAGGCTATCTAATGCTAGTGTTACCTTTCAGTGAGCCATGGACATGGCTTTTGGAGGCTTGATAAACAACAACGTGTTGGTATACCTTGATGATGTGACAGTATTCTCTAGGGAGGTGAGCCAACCCATAGAACACCTCAGGTAGATTTTTGAAAGGTCTAAGGAGTTCAACATCTCTCTTAATCCAAATAAGTGTGTGTTTGTTATTCATGAGGGGAAACTCCTTGGCCACATCGTGTCCAAAGAAGGCTTATCCATTGACCCCAAGAGAGTTTGTTATATCTTGGAGATGTCTCTACCAAAGCACAAGAAAGGCCTGCAGAGCTTCTTTGGCAGGATAAATTTCATTTAGAGATTCATTTCAAATTTCATAGAGATAGTCAAGCCACTAACCTCTATGCTGAGGAAGGGTGAGGAGTTCAATTGTACAACACAAAGGAAGGATAGCTTTGAAGCCATCAAGCAGGCCATAACTTGGGCTCCTACTTTGATTAGCCTCAACTTCAAGAAAGACATCAACCTCTACACTTGTAGCAATGAAGAGGTGATCTCCACCATGCTTACCCAAGCAAATGGTGATGACCTTGAGCAACCACTTGCTTTTTTTAGCCAAGGGTTAGAGGATTTTGAAGTTAGATACACGTATGTAGAGAAGCAAGTCCTAGTAGTAGTGCAAAGCCTGAAGAAATTTAGGCATATGTTGTCTAATAGCAGGATTCACCTCATGGTCCTACATCATGGCATCAAGGATTTATTGACCAATCAAGACCTAAATGAGAAGAGAGCAAGGTGGATCACCAAAGTGATGGAGTATGACATAGACATCAAGATCACCAAGTTGGTGAGGGGAAGAGGTCTGTGTGAACAACTTGCTGTAGAATTTAAGCAAAAAAGGGAAGATAGCTTGCTAATTCATGATGTAGCCACTATAGAGGAACCAACTATCATAAAGGATTGGATGTTGGACCTAAGGCATTTCCTTCTCACTAGTGAGTACCCACAGGGTCTTGATAGGACTGAAAGAAGGTAATTTAGGCTCTAGCCTCTCCCTTATGTCCTAGTTGATGAAGTATTGTTTAGGAAGGATCTCTCTGAGGTCCTTCTAAGGTGCATTAACCCAAACTAGGCTAATAAGGTACTATCTAAGTTCCATGATGGGCCAGAAGGTGGCCATTTCACTCCTAGAGCTACTGCAGTAAGGATAATGAGAGCTGGCTATTTTTGGCCTACTCTTTTCAAGGACACCCATGCCTGGGTAAGAAAGTGCCAAAAGTGTGCACTTTTTGATGGGAAGCAATGATTGGCTTTGGCTACCATGCCTCTATAGCCTATTCAGATAGAGTAACCATTCATGCAGTGGGGCCTAGATTTCATAGGGATGATCAATCATCCCTCTAGTGCTAGACACAAGTGGGTCCTGATTGCCATGAACTATTTCACAAGGTGGGTGGAGGCTATCACTCTAAAAGAAGCAAATGAAAGTGTGGTCCTAGAGTTTAATGAGGACCTGGTGACAAGATTTAGGGTCTCAGCCACCATAATCTCAGATAACACCTTAGCTTTTTTGGGAACCAAAATAAGTGAATGGGTGCTAAGGTATGGTATATACCTCAGCTCTTCATCCAATTATTACCCACAAGGGAATGGGTTGGCTAAGTCCACCAACAAAAATTTGATCAGAATCATAAAGAGGACCATGGAAGAAAATTAGATGACTTGGCATGCCAAGCTAAAGATAGCTCTATGGGCCGATCGAATCACTCTAAAGAGAGCAGTCATAAATTCTCCATATACACTCATATATGGAAGGGAAGCTAAGCTTTCCATCTCACTTGAATTACCAACATTAAACCTCACTCTCTAGCTGCAATTAGAAGAAGGAAATAGTATGGAAGTCAAGCTGTGTGAGCTAATGGAGCTCCAAGAGACAAGGGACTGGGCTATGGCTTCTATGACAAGTTGCCAACAAAAAATGAAGAGACACTTCAACAAGAAATCTTCATCAAAATATTTTTTTGAATGAGACATTGTCTTGAAATGGGATGAAGACCGAGCTAAGCCTAGAAAGCATGCAAAATTTGATGCCCTATGGAGTGGTCCATACATAATCACTCAGTGTAAGTAGCATAATGCATTTCAACTCTCTAGGTTGGATGGTGAAGAATTTCATATCCTAGTTAATGGGATACATCTGAAGCATTGCCACTGAGTCTCCTTTCATTTGTATATATTTTACCTTGTTTTATTTCCCTATTTTCCCTAAGTGTTGTTGCACAAGTAGTAGTTTTCTTAGTCTTGTGTGTGTTTTCATTTCCTTAGAGGTAGATCTATGTGACTGGTTCTAAAATTATCAGAGCTATTACTAGTTTTTCAAGTTACCATTTGACTCCATGCCCAATGGGCTAAAAGGCAACTAGTCTCTAAGCATAGTAGGCATGCTTCCCCTAGAAGTCACCAATTTGTTGACCAAATTTTGCCCACAAGCAAAATTTTTGGTCCCCTTCTTCCCTTGCTATTCAATGCCAGTCATTTTCAAGTTGCACAAGTTCATGCCATGGTTCTTCGTCTTGGTTCAACACTTTGGTTCAGCCCCTTGGTTCAATCGGTAATTGGTTCATCCATCTTCAAGTTCAAACATCTCAATTCAACATGGTTGAACCGCTTGAACCGTTGAACCAAGTTCATTTCAATGGCTTGGTTCAACGAGCTTGGTTCAAGGTAAGTGGTTCAATGTTTGATTCAATGGCATGGTTCAATGTTCAGTTCAATCAATGGTTTAAGATTTGGTTTAATGGTTTGGTGAGTTTGGTTCAAGGCCACTGGTTCAACACTTGGTTCATCGGCCTAGTTCAATCAGTCGGCTCATTAAACAGTTCATCAGCACGCAATGGTTAAACCATTAAATAGTTGAACCATTTCAGTTTAACCGCTTGGTTCAGGGGTATGTCAATTGGTTGAGGGGTAATCTTCAAGTTCAAATACCCTTGCGAAGGGTAGGTGCTTCAAAGGAAAAGGACTGGGTAAGTTCAAATTTGTTTAAGTCTGGATTCGTTTTAAGTCCTGAATTCCTTCAGACTTTTTGTCTGAAGGAATTCCTTCAGACAAAAATTCCAAAGGAATTTGGGCCACATATATAAAGCAAAGGTCAAGGTTGGGGAAAATTTTTTTAAACTTTTTGTTCGCGGGAAAATGTCTGTGGACAAAAGTCTCTGGGGAAATTATTTGCGGACAAAAGTCCGCGGGAACCCGGGAGACTGTCTGAAGGAACAAAGGACCCACTAAAGGACCCTAAAGGGTAGATGCCCTTGTAGGGGACTCCTAGCCCAAATACAAAGGGCACTTTCAAAGGCCAGAGGGTCACTTTCCCTTTGGGAAGGTGCTAAGGAGATATAAAGGCAAAAAAGTGCCCATAGAGAGGGCCGACGAAAACAAAGCCACAGAAAGCCAGCGAAGGACCAGATAATGTTTTGATAGGGACGAGGATGTCTTAGAGGCCATCAAAATTAACAAATAAAATTAGCTATTGGTTTTCAAACCAATGATGGCTGTGTGAATGTCAAAATTAATGCAATGAAATAGCCATTTGCTTTCAAACTAGAGAGCGCTAACCATGAGAACCCAAAATGTAGCGACCCACCAAAAGTTCACCCCTGAGGGTCGAAGGAGCTAGAAGAGATAAGAAAGGGAAAAGACAAAGTGACAAGCATGGAACGAGTAAGTAGATGGTCTAAGTGGCGAAGGGAAGCGTCGATTCAAGAATTGATTCGAGCAGGTGAAACAGTGCTAGCGAATTGACCATTAGAGGACGTAAACAGCTAGTAGTGCAACCAATTTTCTCCATTTCACATTAATGAGTATACAAACCATGTAATCACCTTGATGAAGTAGCCTTACAAACAAGACAAAGTATGTAGCTCATTAATGTTTTGACCAGCTTGCTCTTCCCAATGAGGGGATGTGGATGAGCCACTTGTAAAAAAAGGTCGCCAAAAAGGGCCTCCTTTTCTTCTCCTATACATTGATGACTTGTCATTTAGAAAAGATATCTTCCACATTTGTAAGGCGCAGCCCTGGAAAAATTTCACCTGAATCAATAAACACATTTTTTACCTCTATCTTGGATAGACATTTTTGAGTATGTCTTGAGTGTTTGTTTGTGTTCAGTCATTGTTTTTTGATGCTTTCACAGGTTCAACACCAGCATATCTATTGTCTACAACGTGCCATCTATATAGTTGATAGGAGGAGAGTTCTATTTGGGGTGCAGAAATAGAGAAATTACCTTTCAGCGTGTCTCTCATAGCACCTTTGGTGAACCTCTATTCTCTGTGTTTTCATTAAAAACCTCCGTGTCAAGATTTTGCAGTTTGGTCCTTCTACCAAGTGTGAAGCATATGTATGTGTTCATCTAGTTTTAAGAGTGGATGTGAGAAGGTAATTTAATTTTGGTGTATCACATCCTTAGAGTAGTTTGTTTTCCTGCAGCTTTCTCCCTTTTCATCCCCCCCATTATATATCTGTATATATGCATGTATTTGCACTTGCTGGAATGAACATGATGCATCAAAGGGAGCTAGCCCTTATCTAGAGACTCTCCCCTCTAGCTTCACCAATCCCATAGGTGAGAGGGGAGTTTCCACAATTTTGAGGAGAAGGCAGGAGTTTGGCCTCCTGCCAAGGGTGCAATCTTCACTGTCAACACTTACACCCTTGTGAAGGTAGTTTTCAGCCTTCATAGTCTAAGGTAACATGGAGACAATCCTAGGTTGTGGGTAGCCTAATAAATAGATTGAATCTCTATATTCTAAGGGATATCTCCCTTTGATGTATCAATTAAGATCTCTACTCCACACTACTATCTTGCAATGGAAAAAGGAAAAAGGTAAACTAAAAGGAAAACTTATCTAACTGGGGTGATACACCAAAATATGACCTCCACTTATGTTATATACACTAAGAAGATTGAATGAGAACATAAACCTGATTACACTTCTCAAATTAAAGCTTCTAAACATCAATGTTTCACATATAGGCTCAACTTGATGGATTATCTAAGGTAGCATGTTTAATAGTTCTCTTAAGGTCACTAAAGAGAAATCACACTTGCCAAAAATACAAGATTATTATATAAAAATATGCAACCTGTAAGGATGAGATAACACCTAAAATAGGAAAGGAATAAAGGACAAAATGAAAGTAAGTCTATATTATCACTATCAATCATCAACAAACCATGAAAATACACTAAAACAAGCTTTGAGGAGGTATGAAGTCAATCTTATTCATTCAAATAGGAAAGTACAAGTGTTTTGCTAGTCATGGCCTTATAATAACTTAGGTTAAGTATTGTTTTAAATTCCAAACATTGGATTACATATAGATAATTGAGAGAGAGGAGAGAGGAGGAGAAAAGAGCCCCTAAAACTAGGAAATAAAGCCTTCACTTAGTCTTCTTGAAAACCCAACGTAGCATTCCCTTATTAATATCTCATAAACCTTTTAAAAAATAGTGTAGAGGTTGGAATTAGACTTTTTTTAAAGCATGAATAAGTCTTTAGCATTCATAACTAATGTTTGACCCATACAACATCCTAGATTTTTGTTTGCATACTCCTATATCCTTGGTCAAGAAGTCATTTCCTTAAAAATAGGCTTTGATATTTGAGAGTATGTCATTATGAGTTGATGAAATATTTATTTGAAACATTATTGTAACCATTAATTATTTTTTCTCACCTTCTTTGGGTTGTTAGAGCTATTTGAATGAAAGTTTGACCATTTCAACATACTAGGCATTAAAAGAAGAAGAGTGTGATTAGGAGTCATTAAGGACCCTTAAACCTTTAAAACATTATCCAAACTGATTTTGACTTGTTTCACACTTTAATAGGTGCATTATGGAATTATTATCATCAATAAAATCCTTGGAAAACTTTTATGCATCATTTAGTTATATTTGAACACTTGATTCCTTCACATTAGCAAAAAGGAAAGGAGAGAGAAAGAAGAGTTTTTGCATTGGACCAATAAAAATTCTAGCATAGATGGATTATAATAATGACATCAGACCTAAAACAATGAATTTGGAGCCATAAAGTAGTCCAAATGACATCATTTTGCTCATATAGCATGCTTTAACACCCCTTCTTTATATCCTTAAAAACTAAAAAGATGATTGTATTGAAGTATCTTCAGACCAAATTAAAAATATGGGTAAATTTTTTAGTACCTTCTATCCCCTTATATCTCCATACATACTCCAAGTGGAAGTACTCCTTTTACTTCATCATCTTCTCCAATTAGGCCTAAGTAGCCCTCCTAGGCCTAGAAAGAGAAATTTGGCCCAAATGACCACCCACACATGTGAAACTATCCAAAAGTGTGTAATTCACTTTATCAAGGCCAATAAAATCCTCCATAACAAATTTATGGTCATGATATGTTGTGGAATTATGTAAACCATGAAACCACCTTGCTACCTAGTCTCATTTTGAGCCTATTTGGGACTGCCTTGGAAAATGTGCATGGTTTGATCAATTATATAAAATAACATGAAATGTTTAATTCTTAAACAGTTATTAAAATATCAAATGACCTCATATAATTATTGGTAAGTTTTCCCCTTCTCACAACACCTAAAAATAAAAAAAAATCATAAAAAATAGGGTTTTGGAGCAATATATACAAGTGACATCAACATCAAAATACATTTGGATAACCTACTTGGAGTAATAAAAAACATATAAGAGGTTTCATGATCAATATGTGGTGTTATAGGCTAAGTTTAAGCCTTTTTTCCATGACTAGTCACTATCAAGGTTTAAGAAGGATTTAAGACCTATCTCAGTGCTTAACGATTATTCATAAAGATGAGGCATCCAACTAACCTAATTTTAATTTTAAAACCTTCTTGATATACCCCTTCAACTATCCCAAATTTTTTATCTCCCCATGCTAAGTTTGAGATATGGTACGAGCATCTGAAGTTGCCCCTTAAGAGGCTTGTTTAGCATTCTTAAGGCTCAAAAGAGGTCATATCTAAGTTTTGAGTCATAAAAATAATTCTTAATACTTGTATAGGTTCATAAAACTTTTTATAAATAGGTTATATTATTATAAATTCTTTGGAAATGCTCATTACCCCTCTATATGCTCAAGGTACACTAATTAGGGTACTTGGGGTTATGGGCTTGTCTCTCCTTACTAGCCTTCAAGCACATTTGGATGAAAATATGAGATTTATTACCTAATTTAGGTGCCTGTAAACTTTTTTCATGTTTTTTATTTTTCCTCAAGATCCCCCTATAATGTTTGACAACTTTTTTCATGCTCTGAGACCAAATGGACCTACTTAATCCCTTTTTCCCCCTTGTCAATGGAGTGGGCAAGGTCTGAGACAAAACAATGAATATGTATATTGATGGTATGACCTTGAGGTGACCATTATTTTATTAATATACTCATGAAAATTATTTTTACCAATTCTTAAAACCTGATCACACCTATAGATCTCTCAAACACTAATTTTCCTCAAGACTGATTAGGTCTGCCTATGTGAAAAGAGCCTAGGAAGGTTATCGTGGGTTCAAGACCTATTAAGTCAATTAACCTAAAAATTAATATATTTCTCATATTTTAATAACCTCTATGAAATTACTCATTATTATTCTTCATCATCACTTACCTCTCAAGAGGGTCTATAACCTCATATCTCACATTGAGGCTTTGTATGCTAGATAGGCTTGATGACCCTAGAGGTTAGTAAACAAATATTCCTCTCTATTTGAGCTATATAAGCTTGATCAAAATATTTATATAATTCATTAACACCCTATCAAAACTTATATTGTGCTAATTTCAATGGAAAGACACTCTTCACCATTGAGGGTATGAAAGGCATGTGGGGTGCTCAAGATTGTAGGTGGAGATAGGACTACATTTCTTCTATTTTAAGACCTCCATATAATGTCAATAACCCTATTAATATTATTTTAATTATTATAAAGTCCCATTTGGATTAGAGTACCTTTCAACATGATTTTATAGATCTCATTTAGGTTTAAGGTCTACCTATCCTCTCTCAGCTTGTAAGTGTCATTAGGAATCATGACTATATTTTGGGCTTTGAGACCTTATCAATAACTACAACAGTATCTTCATAAATATACTTGACCTTTGTAATATTATTTTATTTAATTAAATAACCCTTATCACATATCTCAACACCCATGTTTTCTTTGTTTAACTTTGAAGAAGGAACTAACCCTCTAAATAGGCTTGTAGGTATGTAATAGGGTATTTGACTATGTAGTGAGTTTAGGACCTCCTTAACTATCATTGATCTCATAAAATATTTTTTTATCTCTTAAAATGATTTCAAATCTTTTGATAAAACAAAATTTATCCTCAATTCTTCTACCTCACAAGGATGACTAATTATTGTATATATGGTTGTAGGTTCATTATCCATTCTTGATTGTAGGCTAATTAAGTTGAATGTGGCTATACTATGAGATAACTCCTTATTTCTCAGTAATATTATTTTATCTTCAATGGAAAATACTCTAGTATTCCATCAAACTTAATGCATATATCCATAAGATCATGTAACCTTCTCTCTCTACAAGTTCATATTGTATGAAAATTTGACTGTGCTTCCACTTATAGTTGTAGGTGACCATTTTAGTGTTTAGTATAATTCATAAGTCATTATGATGTCGTATTACTTATATCACTACTATAAATATGCTTTATTATCAAATTCCTATCATAGATAACCTTTAACTTGATAATCACCTACTTCTATGATTCAACTAGATGATTTTTTATTAAACCTAATTGATTGTTGTAGATGGTCCTTTTGTACCTATACAAATTGAATGAAAGTCCCTTGAGATGACTAATGACATGAAATTTTTTATTTCATAACAATTTAATAATTTTAAACCCCTGATGAACTTGGAGAGCCTCAAAATAACTTGATAAATATGGAGAACAAAGCATTTGACATTTACCTTAAAAATTACTAACTTGCCTTAAACTCTGCTAAACAGAGTTCTAAGGAAGTTTATTGTATTATCTTGTTGTAAATTGGAGTTAAATTCAACACACTTATCTTCCTAAATGATTTATACCAATTTTAAGTTTCATAAAACACTTCATGAACATGTTTATGATGATGCATAGTCCTTTAGAAGATCTTACAAGATGATAACTCAGTCACACAGTCTTTTGGTGGTCTTTAGGCATTAGAGGCTCTAGAGAGGTATTTATCTCATATTTTCATTGTTAATATTTAAGAAATTATGAGAATTATTAAAAACATAACGAGTAAAAAACACACTTATTCACCTTCGTGAGCCCTCATATCTCTTATTACTTACCATTGTGTTCTTTTTAGTCTGCCCATTAGGCATATAAGATAGTTTTAAGTTCTTAAAAGAGCATGGTACTTTGAAATCATATGTAACATCATATAGAATCAAATTAATACTTTATAATAATTTATAATCCCCTAAATATCATTACAAACTTACTAAAATGCTATTCATACACTGAACATCTCATTATATCTGCAACTACACCTTGTGGAAGGCTAAATGGCCAACCAAATTATTTCAAGAATTAGTTTTTCAAGATGAAAACACCTAAAAAATTGATTGGATGAATATATTTTATAATACCTGAAACTTGATCTTGTAAACTCTTGAAAATAAATACATTCCACTACTATATCAAGATTGCTTGAAAATTACCAAATTTCAAGTTAAAATAAGCAACCAATTTCCTATCCTAAATCCTATTATAAAGGAAAATTAGTTGATGATTAAAAAATTAAAAAGGTATTATTTACCCCTAAAATCATCCCCATGAAACCATTTTTATCCATCGGTCTCATAATTGAAGGAATGGATGCAAATCTCAACCTCATCTAGATGACTAGCTCATAGTGACCCCCTTACGCTCTTAGTGATTGTTCATAAATATGGGGTAATTAATGTAATGAAAAATCACACTAATTTTAATATAATTATGGTACATATAATTTACCAAATTTTTATCTCCTAACTCTATCTCCTCTATTCATACCAAGTATTTGAAAATTGCCCTTCTTGAGCTACTAAGGAGGTCAATATGAGAGATAAAATGGTTTTCTTCATTTTAAGATATGAAACCTCTTAAAAACCATTTTTTGGATTTTTAATGGACAAATAATGTCCTAAATATACTTTAATCTCAATTTCACCTTAAAAATTATATGGATGGTCTCAAAATAGGCCTTTTGGCACTAAAACTGCTAAAATCACTTTATAACCCTATTAAAAATGCTGCAAAATGTACCCATTTGATTTTGTCATGTTTTAAGAATTAAATAATGTCCTAAAAATTAATTTTTTGAATGATAATGGTGATAGTTTGACCTGTGAGGTCAAACTTATCAACATTCACTTAATTAACAAAGGTTATATTAAAAAATAAAACATGCAAATAACATTCTAGAAAAACCCAATTTCAAAAGTCAAATAGTATTGTAAAAAAGTGTAACTAAAACACAAAGCAATAAATCACTTCCCATTCACATTTCCCACCTTATCTATAACACAAATAAAAAACATTGAAGACACCACTTACTTCTTAAGTGGTAAATTCTATTTTACCTTAATTTTCTACAATATAGATTCCTTACTTTTCCCATGCAAACTAAAACTATATGCACACCCAAACCAAAACCCCTCTCTTGTGAAGAACTAATTTATTAAGACCACATAAAATTCCAAAACTTCCCACCATAATATTTTGGGTTTTGGTGAAATAAAATGAAAGTTTAACTCCTTGTTACCCCTCATTCCCATTTCTTTTAGCAAAAAATGGAAAAGTTTCAATAACCTTTTCCACCATAACTTTCCCATTCAAGCCATAAATCTTCATGGTGGTAGTTAAGGTTTCTTCCCAACTCACCAAGATCACATAAAAAAATTTAAGCTTCCAAAAATAAATTAGAAGTTTCACTAATAATAAAACCATCATGTCAAACAAACCCTAAGTCAACCACATAATTACCATGCATCATGATGTTTAAAATCCAATTTTATAAATTAACATGATAATATATGATTATAATTCCATATATCTCATCATATCTAATATAAAATATCCATAAGTTTTGCCTTTTGGTTATATACTACATTACATTTAATAGTTACAGTTTTATTTAAGTAGAAAATGACTGAAATTGTCCTTTATTTGTATGTGATACATTGTTGATTATTTATCTTATTATTTATGTATAACTTATATTAATTGAGCATAGTTTTTTATACATAAATACATCCCTATGGTAGAATCATTTTAAGAAGACAAAACAATTTTGGCAATCCTTTTTGGCAATAGTTTTAAAGATTTGGCAAAGAATACATCAAGCTCTGAAGATTTACATCTTTGAAGATGATATAAAGATGCTTTGAAGGTGATATGAAGATGATTTGAA
The DNA here is from genome assembly GCA_037957365.1 of Torreya grandis. Lineage (NCBI taxonomy): Eukaryota > Viridiplantae > Streptophyta > Pinopsida > Cupressales > Taxaceae > Torreya > Torreya grandis. Next base: position 2,287,955 of record JARHVA010002789.1, on the reverse strand, counting down.
GATGCTCTAAAGATGTTCCAAATACCTATATAGTGGTGCTCTAAAGATGCCTAGGCATGCTTTGAAGATGTCTAGCTGGATCCTACAAATCAAAATAGTAACTCTAAAGATATATATTGTATATATATAGACTTTCCATATTTAGATATCTTATTTTAGACATTACTATTCATAGTAATGGTCTAAATGGTATAAAATGATCTAGATATAAATGTATTTATATTTTTTTTAAATGGACATAATCTCTTCAAATCCATGTTAGTTATATTATAGATATTATTAGTTGAGTCAGTTCTAATGCTCCCCTATAAGTGTGGGATCTGATTGCTTGATCTTTTATTTTGAATAAGTAGATTTGGCTATTTAGATCACTAGATTTTTTATTTTGTGAATATTTTTTTATATGTGCATTAAATACATGTTTCTTTATCATTTCAAAAGGATGAAGGAATCGATGGATGAATAAATAGATAATGATAATAAATTAGAAGCATTCTAGCATAGTCTCACATAACTATATATGTTATTTTGATAATGAAATAAAATTAAATATTCCTTTTCATTATTGAGTAAAAGATATTCTTGTTCTAAGCAAGGAGCAAAGGCCCACATCTCTTTGAAGATCAGGATAGATTGGTATTTTTAGTCTCTAGATTAAAATTATATTTATTTAATTCAGGAATATTTTATTTTGATGTAAAGTGTGATTTCCCTTTCCAATGCAAGTGTGATTTTATTTTTAGTGTAAGTGAAATTTCTTTTCCCAAGAAAAGTGTGAATTTCCTTTTAATGCAAGTGTGTTTCCATTTAATGCAAAGGTTATTTCAGTTTAATCCATATGATTTTTCTTTATGCAAGAGTGTGTCTTTAAATTTTATAAGAAATAAAGTTTGTTAACTCATTTCCATATTTAGAATAAGTCAGGAAGTAGTTTAAGTGATGAGAGAAAGCATCCTGACATTATGAAATATCACACTATCCTACCTAGTCAAACAAGTTGATTGAGGACACCATAATGTCTTATTCTATATGTTTAAGGTATGGATATTGATGGTGTTAAATAAAAGAATCTTTTAATAAAGAATATCATATGAGATCTTCATTTAACATAAATTTTTAGGTTTACTTTTTTGCAACTTAGAATTAGATTATTATTTGTTATCCTTAGCATTTAGACATTACAATAGAGTAAACCCCCAAAATAATGAACTGTAAGCTCAAATATCTAACAGTCTCACTACATATAGCCTTAGACACTGGCCTTAGCATAAAATGACACCAATCCATTGATTGGTTAAATGAGAGGTATAACAACAATATATAATTTTTGGCATTATTACTATGGACACCATCGATAAGTGTTAGTGGGATCCTATATTAGAGTTATATAGGGAAATTTTTTAAAAATCATATACCCTAAAAACACAAAAATAATCTAGGATTCCTTAGATTTATGAACCACTCAAGAGATTATCACAGACAATTTATCTATAAAGATTCCCAATTAAAATAATAAGAAAAGAGGATCCTATCCTTGCTAGAAAGATTAGGAATTTAAATAAAGGCAATTGAAATCTATATACAAATTTTTTTTGATCCCCTACTCTTGAACAAGGTTCAACCTCACAAATATATCCTATAAGAAGAATCCTATTTAGAACATATTCTCTTATAAAGAGAATTGATCCTAAAAATTCCCTTTATGGAATAGTTAGATTTGATCTACAAGCTCTACAAGAAGAATATATAATCATCAAAAAAGATTTTCTTCTTGAGTTAGATCGTAGGTTAAGAACCTAAGAAGATAACCTTGATTGGATTGATAACCAAATTTGGGAAGAAAATATGCGAGATGAACATGGACATGTAGAAAACCCTAATTGATAACCTCAATAGGACATAACTTTTTCCTATCCAATCAATGTAGGTCCTAATGATATAACTTCCATGAAAAATATATCACCATGTATTTTACCTTCTTTTCTAGGTAAATCCTTATAGGATCTAGATCAATTCCTCTTTGAATTTCAGGTTCTCAGTCAAACATGTGATTATGTCATAGATAATGAAAACTTAAGGTTATTTACATTTAAACTTAAGGATGCATTCAAGAGATTATTCATGGGCCTTGAGGGTAATTCTATAACCACTTGGGATAAAATGGAAATTGTATTCCTTGATAAATATCATGATTATTATAGATTTAGAGAATGGAAAGAAGACTTTTTCAAGTTCAAATAAAATGAAGATGAAACCTTAGAAGATTACCTTGATAGGTTTATATTTACCCATAAACATAGTGGTTACCAATTAACTGAAGAGGTCATCAAGATAGTCTTTACTAAGGGCTTAGATGATTATGCACATGATTCTTTAAACCTAATAGGAAAGGGTGATAATGACAAGTTAACCTTTCATCAGCTTTCAGCATTATGTACTAACTACTCCAGGACAAGTCCTAACATAAGGAAATCAAGGTCAGGAAAATCACCTAAAGTTGGCTAATTAATGGAAGAATTTTTTTATTTCAAAATATATATTCTAGTATAATTGACATCCACATTAGATGGCCTCAAATAAAAATCCCATGCCACCAAATCTAAATAGTTGTCAATATATTATCCTAGATGTAGACTCGAACATGTGATAAGAGATTGCCTTTTGGATAAAATAGAGGTATGTGGTATTTGTGACCTTGACCATGACACCAAGAATTTTAAACATCTTATTACCATGATAAACTAATTAAAATAGGTATTACATGTAGTTGTGGAAGTAAACTTTTTCTAAAGATAAGGAAATTAGTTCTCCCAACCTCAAAATCAATTTGGTCCAACATTTCCTCCCAATTCATGGATGACACCATGGAATGGACAAGTCACACCACCAATTTGGAGACCACCACCATAATGGGATACTTAAGAATGGATGCCATAGATATGGGTAATGCTTCAAATTTCTTCACAAACTTGAGTACAATAATCACCACCTCAATGGCCTAATCAATAATATTAAAAATAGAGAAGGTTTCCTCCACAATATGCCTTGGTGCCTTCACAATATCAACCACCATGAATTAAAAAATAAGTTAAACAACTATAGTTACCTACCAAACCAGTGGAAAATACTAATAATAGGCAAAATATATCTATTTTTGAAGCTGATCAAGAAAGTAATGTTGTAAGTGGTTTGGCTAAGTGTAATAATGCACAGTTCAGATCAAGAAAGGTAGTAGGAGATTCATCCATTACCATAACTAAAATTTCCAATGATGAAAACACTCATGAGTCACTTATAGTCCAAGAAGAAAATGAACACAAGGTAGAATCTAAAACCTCACAAACCACAATTTAGTATCCCCCTATTGTTTCATTTCCTAAGACACTTAAGGAAGAAAAACCTAGTGAAGATTCTAAATTGATGCATGGATTAAAAGAGATGAAGATAGAAACTCCACTGTTAAGATTCATTAAGGATATTCCTAAATTGAATCAATTCATTAAAGGATTTTGTATCAAAGCACCGAGGAATAATAAATATCCTAATATAATTCAAGTAAATATTAATATTGTTTATTTACTAGAAAGAAACATACTTATTCCTAAATATGGAGATCTTGGAAATCCTGTGATGACTGTGATAATTGGGAACAAGTCTATTCCAAATGTGCTTTTAGATCTAGGTGTTTCCATTAACATAATTATTTTCAACACATTAGAATATTTATCCTTCATAGGGATTCATCCTACCACTATAATCTTTTAAATGGTAGATAAATCCACTACTACCCCTGAAGAAACCATAGAAAATGTGCCAGTCACCATAAAATCCTAGGAATATCCTATGGATTTCCTAATCCTAAAACCTAAAACTAAGAGGTATGATATATAATCATTATTGTAAGACCTTTGGTATCTATAATTTTAAAATAAATTGAGTGTATATCTATAAACATGACCATTTCCAATGGAATTCACACTAAATAAATATCACTTTATCCACCTACTAGACCTTTAATGGGTCTTTTTTAATAGATATGGATGGATCATGCTTAACAAAACTAGATTAATGTGTATTTATTAGCCAGGGTCACCATAAAAAAACATGTCCAAGATGTCAAGGAACAAAAAACATAAGATTTGGACCAAGAAATCCTAGCTCCAAAGTCTAATAGTTTTGCTCTAAAGTCTAACAGCCTAGCTTTGAAGACTAATAGCTTAGCTCTAAAAACTACTAGATTAGCTCTAAATATTAAAATATTAGATCAAAAGATGAATAATCATGAATGGGATGAATTAAAATCCACTACTGAGAATCAAGACAATGTCATAAGTTCTCTAAACATTTTATTCAGTCTACAAGACATCTAGTAAGCCATAGTTGATTGGGCTCAAAATGGGTAGAATTCATTTTTACATGATTTTAATTGTCCATTGACCAATATGATGTCCATAAGTGAAACATTTTACAAATATGTAGCTACACCTAATATGTTGCTACCACACATGTGTCTGTTTAATGCCTTGATGAGTGATTCTAAATAGTTAAATTCCATTGTTCCAGGCACTAAACAAATTGCAATCCAACGTAGAAAACTATTTAATATCAATAGTTGGTTAACTAACTAACAAGAAAGTAAAGTATTTGATGTATTGGTATAACACAAAAAACCTTTGCTTGGGACTATAGTGATATGAAAGGAATACATCCTAGTGTTTGTACACATTACATCTACACTAAAGATGTTAGACTAGTTTTAAAAACCACAATGGAGAATTAACCCACCCTTGAAATAAATTGTAAAGATAGAGATATAAAAACTAGTAGAAGTTGGTTTTATTTATCCTATATTTGATATTAAATGGGTTTCACCTCTAGTTAGTGTGCCTAAAAAGAAAGGAAAATGGAGAGTTGGTGTAGACTACAGAGAATTGAATAAAGCCACTATGAGAGACTACTTTCCTTTACCTTTTATTGATCAAGTTTTAGATAATTTGGTAGGAAAGAAATATTTTTATTTCTTATATGGGTTTAGTAGATACAATAAAATCAAAATAGACCTTGAAGATCAAGATAAAACTACATTTACTTATCCGTAGGGAACATTTGCTTATATAGTCCTTTTTAGACTATGCAATGCAACTGCTACCTTTTAGAGAGTAATGTTAGCCATCTTTTTTGATCTTAAAAATTATTATGTGGAAGTGTACATGGATGATTTCACTATCCATGGTACTACGTTTGATGAATAATTGAATAATTTGGATAAATGCATTACCAAATGTGAGAAACACCAAGTATCATTAAGTCATGAGAAGTGTGTCATAATGGCCGATGAAGGGATAATCTTAGGAGATCATATCTCTTCTCAAGGCATAAAAGTAGATCCCAAAAATATTGAGGTAATTTATAATCTTCACATTCCTCTAACATAAATAGATGTAAAATTTTTCTCTATCATGCAGGATATTATAGAAGATTTAATGAAGACTTTGACAAGATAGTTGCACCTATGTTTTATTTTCTAATAAAAGATAGTGAATTTGCATGGACTGATATATCAAGATGATTTTAAAACATTAAAGAACAAACTTATGATTGCTCTAATTTTGAAAGGACCTAATTGGGAAAATCATTTTCATATATATATATATATATATATATATATATATATTGATGCTTCCAATAATACACTAGGAACAGTTCTAAGATAAAGAGATTAGGATGGAAAAATGTATGCCATTTATTATATCATCAAGAATCTTACTTCCATAGAAAAAACTACACTACCATAGAAAATTTCTTATTTTTTTTTATGCCATAAATAATTTTAGGCATTACATTACTAGTTATCAGGTGTTTATCTATACAGATCATGTAGCTATTAAGTATTTAATGAATAAACCATTAGTAGGTGGGAGAATAATTAGATGGATACTATTGTTTTAAGAATTTGACATTACCATCATAGATAAACCTAGGAAGTATAATGTTGTTTATATTTTTTGTCTAGATTAATCACTATAGGTGAAGATGAACCTATGGAGGATTCCTTTTTAGATGAACAACTAGTTTTTATATCTACATAATCCCCATGGTTTGTAAACATGGAAAATTACCTGGCATCAAGGAATTTTTTATTATGTTTTGGAATCTATTTATAAATTAAAATGTATTTCAAATATTATACATTTAAAATATACTATACATTCTTTATGTATTCTCACCAGGGTTTGGGGGTGGTAACCCCTGAAAACATTTTTAGACCCCCTTAATGGGGAACCATTTTGGGTTGACTTGGTTCATGGTTTTGATACCCATTATTTTTTAAAACTACTATATTGATGTATTAGGTATAGATGGATATTTAGTAGGTAATACATCATGAGAACAAAGGTTTGAAAAGGAAGAATAGAGTGTGTGAATTTAGGTGTAAATTTAGGAGGGTTTCTTGAGCATTGATCAAAACAATATTTGTGTATTATATTGTGAGAAGATAGATCTGAGAGTGGATTGTACTCTTATGACTTGTAATAAAATATGAGAAAGTTTTTCTTAGTATGTGTAGTCCACATTAGGTGAGCCACACTAAATATGGTCTTTTTGTTATGAATATTTATTTTTGTTCTTTATGTATCTCTATTCATATATATTATTATTATGATTCTATGAAATCATTTTTCAATAATTTTTTATTTATTCTTAGAAACTGGTATCAAAGCTTCAAGTTGTATTTGTTGAAGTGTTGAATCATAGGAAGGGTTATTAGTTCAAGTGAGAGATATGGTTGATGATCACAAATAAAAGGTTTAAAATTAAATGGATATAACTTTGGTCTATAGAAGATGAAAATAGAGTATTACCTCTATCAGAAGGACCTTCATGCTCCACTAGGATGAAAATTAAAGTGATTGGTGAGTATGACAGATGAGGCTTGGGAGTTTCTTGATAAGGAATCAATTGGGGCCATTCAGTTATGCCTTGAATCTTAAGTCACATTTAATATATTGTAGGAGAAGACCATGGAAGGTCTCATGAATGCATTAGGGAAGTTATATGAGAAATCCTCTACTTCTAATAAAATATTTTTAATAAAAAAGTTATTTAATATGAAGATGTCTAAAAATGGTTCAGTTGTTGATCATATAAATGAATTTAATATGGTTTTTAGTATGTTGAACTCTATAAAAAATTATTTTGATGATGAAGTTATGGATTTACTTATTTTGTGTTCCTTACTAGAGAGTTGGAATAGCCTGATAATGGTTGTGAGCAACTCGGTCTCTAATAATTCTAAGTTGAAGTTTGATGATGTCATAAGATTAATCCTTAGCAAGGAAATGTGATGGAAAAACTTTAGGGAGACTTCTAATTCAAATGATGCTTTGGTGGTGGAGAGTAGATGGAAACAAAATTTTAGAGAAAAAAGAAATCATGGAAAGTCAAATGGTCCTAGAAGGTCAAAATCAAGGAGTAAGATGGTATGCTGACACTAAGGAAAGACTAGGCATGTGAAGAAGGATTATTGGTCTCTTCATAACAAGAAAAAAAATTAAGAAGACACCAAGGAGGTAAATGTGTAAATAGGTAATATTTGTCAAGATGCATTGATTCTCTCTATTTATAATATTAATGAGTCTTGGGTTTTAGATTTAGAGGCTTATCTTCATGCTATACCATATAGTTATTAATTTAATGATTATGTTCAAGGAGATTTTGGACATGTTTATCTTAGTGATGATGAGCCTTATAGCATAGTAGGAAAAAAAGTGTTCAAATAAAGATGCAGAATGGGAACACTTGGCTACTAAAGGATGTCAGGCATGTTCCTAAGTTGAGACAAAATTTGGTATCTATAGGACAACTAGGTAGTGAAGGATGTATAGTGACATTTACTATAGATTCTTGGAAGGTGACCAAGGGTGCTATTATGGTAATAATAGGTAAGAAGGTTTATACCTTATATTTATCAAGTAGTGCTCACTATTATAATTTAATTATTACAGATGTAGATGCAATTTTATGGCACAATAGGCTTGATCACATGATCCAAAAGGATATAAAATTTTTGAAGGATTGGTTGCCTAAATTGAAACGGTTTGATTTAGATTTATATGAAGATTATGTGTATGAAAAACATAAAAGGGTAAAGTTTTTGTCAAGTTTGGACCTACAAGGAATGAGAATAAGTTTGAGCTGGTTCATTCAAATGTATGGGGGTTAGATCAGGTATCTTTTATTGGTGGGTCATATTATTATGTAACTTTTATTGATGATACAACTAGGAAATCTTGGGTGTTTGGAATTAGTAAAAAATATGATGTGTTTGATACATTTAAAATATGGAAATCCCTAGCTGAGAATGAAATGGGTCTCAAGTTAAAATGGCGTAGGTCAAATAATGGTATGGAATATTGTAGCAATGAATTTTTTTATTGTTATTTAAGGAATGGAATTCATAGATAGAGGATGGTTCAAAGAACTCTATAGTAAATAAAGTGTTAGAAAGGATGAACAAGACTATTATGGCGTGTGATAGGAGTATGAGGTTGCATGTAGGACTACCTCTTTAATTTTGGGTAGAAATAATAAACATGGTTGTATATCTAATAAATAGAGGACCTTCATCTTTTTTAGATGGAAGCATACCTGAGGAAGATTAGTTTGGTAAGAAGGTTGATTATTCATTTATTATAATATTTGGTTGTGAATACTTCATTCATATTGATAAGGATGATAAGACCAAGTTAGAGGCTAAGTCTAAAAAATGCACCTTTATTAGTTATGGTGAGGATGACTTTGGTTTTTTGATTTGGAGTCTTAAGGAAAATAAAATAATTTAGTCTACAGATAGTTTATTTAATGAAAAATTAATGTATAAACACTATTTTTAGGATTAGAAAGAGGATTCCAGAAATGAGTACACCATATTGGAGGATATTGTATATGATAAAGTGTCCAATCGACTAGTTCAGGCACCTACTCCATAAGAACCCCAAACTCCTAAGGTGAAAAGGTATTCTAGGGTAAGAAGGGAACCTAAAAATTCTTATCCATCTCTTAATTATTTATTACTCACTAAAAATGGAGAGATAGAGTACTTTTAAGAAGCAATGTAGGTAGATTTTAAGAAGTGGGAGCAAGCAATGGATGAGGAGCATCAGTCTCTCATGGAAAATCAGACTTGGGATTTGGTAAACCCACTTAAAGGAAAGAGAAAATTTTAGAAAAAGTGGGTGTATAGAATTAAATATGATGATGAAGGCAAGAAAAGGTACAAGGCCCTATTGGTGGTAAATGGGTTTACACAAAATAAGGGAATTGATTTCGATGAGATGTTTTTCCTAGTGGTAAAGATAAGTTCTATTATGACTATTATTGGGATAGTTGTAGAAAAATACTTGTACTTAGAGAATTTGGATGTGAATATTATGCTACTTCATGGTGATTTAGAATAAGAATTATATATGAAGTAGCCATATGGATATGAGGTCACAAGGAAGAAGAACATGGCGTGCAAACTGAAGAAGAGTTTGTATGGACAAGCTCCATGATAGTAGTACAATAAATTTGAAAATTTTATGATGGATAAAGGATACTATAGGTGTCATTTAGATCATTTCATATATATCAATAAGTTTGATGATGGTGATTACATTATCCTATGTCTTTATGTGGATGACATGTTCAACACAGGTAAGAACGTGTAGGAAATAAAGGTACTCAAGGAACAACTTAGTAATTCCTTTGCTATGAATGATTTGGAAGTAGTGAATAAATCCTTAGTATGAGAATAAATCAGGATAGGAATAAATGAAATTTAAATTTATCCCAAGAAGAGAACATTAAAAAGGTCTTACAAAGGTTAAGTATGCAAGATGTTAAATCAGTTTGGACTCCTTTGGCAGTTTATTTCAAGTTATTAAAGGAGCAGTGTCCCAAGGTATAGGATGAGAGAATCCATATGTCACATGTCCCTTAATCATTAGTATTTAGTATATTGATGTATTCCATGGTGTGTACTATGCTAGATATTTCCCATGTAGAGGGACCAGTAAGTAGGTACATGAGTGATCCAGGTAGAGAACATTAGAAGGTAGTGAAGTGGATCCTTTGGTATTTAAGAGGGACCATGGGGATAATTTTAAGATATGTTAGATTGGACACCACTTTGAATGGTTATGTAGATTCAGACATGACTGGAGATCCAGACAATAAGAGGAATATAATAGGATATGGATTTATTATAGGTGACATAGCGGTGAGTTGGATATCATGATATAGAAACTTATGGCTTTATTAACCATAGAGGCTGAGTATGTTGTTTCCATAAAGGAAATAAAATAAATTATTTAGATACAATATTTGATTAAAGATTTAGGGCATAAGTAGGAGGAATGGAAGCTATATAGTGATAGTCAGAGTGTTATACATATAGTAAAGAACTCTGATTTCCACTCTAGGATGAAGCATATACAGTTGAGGTACCATTTCATCAAGTCAACTTTGGAGGAAGAGAAATTGAAGCTATAAAATATTCATACCAATTATAATCCTACAAACATGGTGACCAAGGTGGTCATAAAGGAGAAATTGAATCTATGCTTAGTTTTAATTGGCCTTCATAGTTGATAGTGAACGGTTGAGAAGCTTACTCAAAAGAAATAAGTCTCCAAGTGGGAGATTGTTGTGTTATGGATCATATTTATAAATGAAAATGTATTTAAAACAATATGTATTTAAAATGTACTATACACTATTTATGTATTCTCATCGGGGTTTGGGGACAATTTTTTTGGACCCCCTTAATGGGGAACCATTTTGGGTTGACTTGGCCCATGGTTATACTACCCATTATTTTCTAAAACCACTATGTTGATGTATTATGTATATATGGATATTCATTAGGTAATACATCATGAAAATAAGGGTTTGAGAAGGAATAATAGAGTGTGTGAATTCATGTGCAAATTTAGGATGGTTTGTTGAGCACAACTCCAAACAATATTTATGCATTGTAATTGTGAGAAGATAGATCTAAGAGTGGATTATACTCTTGTGACTTGTAATAAAATCTAAGAAAGTGTTTCTTGGTGGATTTAACATAAATTAGGTGAACCACATTAATTTTAGTCTTCTTATTGTGCATATTTATTTTTGTTCTTTATGAATCTCTGCTCATATCTATTATTATTACGATTATGTGAAATTTTTACACATCAATTTCTAATTTTATTCCTAACATTTTCCTCATTCTTTTACTTCTAAATAAATAAAAAATCTAGTTAGAGCTAGTTATCATTTCAAATGGTTTAAAGGCATGTTGTTTAGAACTAGACCTGATCATGTACTTCACAAGTGTGTCAGAGAAGATGAAGTAACATCATAAGATCATGTCATAATGAATTAAGAGGAGGAAATTATTCATAAAAAAGACCATTCATAAGATATTTGGTGAATGTTATTACTATCCATCTCTTTACAAGACTATAAAACAGTTTGTATGGCAATGTGATTCTTGCTAAATGATGGGTAAGCCTACTCTATCCTCATAAATGTCTCTCTATCCTCAAATAATTTTAGAACCATTTGATAAATGGGGTTTGGATTTTGTTGGACCAATCAACCCACCATCAAAAGGAAAAGAGTATTTATTAATATGTATTGATTATGTTATTATGTGGGCTAAAGTGCAAGCACTCACCTTTGCTAGGGAAGAAATGGTTGTTAATTTCCTATATCATAATATCATGTTGAGATTTGGATCTCCCAAATCTATTGTTTATTATCAAGGGCCCAATTCATGTCTAACATGATCAAGGATTTTACATAATTTTACCAGATCAATCGTAATAAATCCTCACCATATCATCCCCAAGATAATGGGTAAGCAGAGGTCACCAATCGAGAGCTGGAAAACATTCTAACCAAAATAGAGAACATCAACAAAAATTATTGGGAAGATAGAGTACCTAAATCAGTTTGGGCATATAAAACAACATAGAAGGCTACCACAAGATTCTCTTAATATGAATTCTTTTTTGTAAATAAACCTTTATTACCAATATAATTTGAATTTTAGACATTGAAGACAATAGCTAATATGAGAATTGATCTTGATGAAAGATAGAAATAAAGAATCATGTAACTAAATGGGCTAGAAGAATTAAGAATGGATGCATTCACTCAAACCAGTATGATCAAAAAGTAGAGAAAGTAATGGAATAATACTCACATTACAAAAATATAGTTTCAAGAGGGTGATTAGGTACATCTATTTTATTCTAAATTGCATCATTTCAAAAGTAAACTCAAAACAAGATGGTTAGGGCCATACCTGATCAAAACCATTTACAGCAATGGATCCATCTAACCTTAACCAATTGATGGTGACCAAAGGACACTTTTGGTCAATGGTCATAGGCTTAAAGTGTATAAAATACCTCTAAGCAAGGAATAATTCTTTGAGTAGAATCAAGACCAATTTGACCTTGTGAAATAACCTAGTTTTCTCTCTAAAGGCTGAATAATCTTTGTAGTAAGCATCCAATAAAGGAGTGATGAAAAATAGCAAATAGTGGTTCTCCTCCCTTTAAAATTAAAAATAACTAAAAAATATTTTAAAAAAATGAAAAAATAAAAAGTATAAAAAAATAAAAATAAAATAAAAAACCACTGAAAATTGAAAACCAAAAATTGCACTTTTAGAAGAATTGTTTTTATAATAAATATGAATTGTTGTCTTTTCAACTAACTTTATTTTCTAAAAATTACTTATCCTTGAAAGAAACATGGAAAATATAGAAGACAGGCATGGATCCTTACAATATAGGTATAGTTGTATTTATTTCCCAAAAGGTTAGGCATTTTCTATTTTATGTTCTGCATGTATGACTATTAGGAGGACAACACTTTTCAAATGGATAAGTTCTTATGATGCCATATGGATGTGATTAAAACTAGTACCATCTCCACACCTCAAGATTTGATGTGAAGTTGTTTTAAAAATGACCTTTTCAAAAAAATATCACTTGATGTAGAAATCATTATGGATATTATTTCAAGTGCTGCCAATTATGACCCCTCACACCACATCATTGATAGTAACCCTAAAAAGTGATTTTTTATTAAACTTCACATGATCTAAAGTGCTCAACCATAATTTTTTCCATAGTTTCATGATACATCTTTATTTTCCATTCATTGTTATTTTTATTCATTGTTGCATCATATCCCCAATTCCTTGCTTTTCTATGTACCCCATACAATTCCAAGATCAATTTTTCATTACACAAGAAAGATTTCAAAAGAACTGTGAATAACTCTAAAGATCAGAGGCAACAAGAAGAAAGTGAACTAGAGTCAGTAGATGTGTTTCTATAAGATGAATCATCTAGGGATATTTTTTAGGTGGTAGGATGGCAAAATTTTCTAAATTTTTTTTAGGTTTTTCAAGAAAATATTGTCCAAGATCTTTTTGAAAAATTTTATGATCATCATTATATTTTGAAAGGTGAGCATATTCTGGTGAATTCATTTGTGATTAGTGCACTCTCTATAAGTATTGAAGAGGGTTTGGTTGTTACTGATAAATTAAGTTTTATCAATTTAATTCAAATTTTCATTAATATAAATGAGTTCCATCTTACATTGGATAAAACCCCATAAGGTGTGGCTAGAGGAATCATGTGAGATAGTCTACCACCACCATGGAAAAAATTTTGATTTTGGGTCATGAAGTATCTAACCTATGATGGTCAATTCATTATGGTCAATGGAGATACCATGTAGCTTCTCATTTATTTAAGGAAAGAAGCCACTAGACCAGAATATTAGGTAAACCTACCATCCTTTCTTCACCACGATATAATTAATGTAGTGAAAAAATTAAAAAGGGGGACTGGGTCTGTCAGACATCATGGTTTGATTATCCTTATCTATCGATATCATTCTCTATAAAAACCAAAGGGTGAAAAAGCCTGGTCCTTATTTCTCCATAAATCCTCCTAATTTTATGGTAAGAAAACACCAAATCCTATTTCTCTTTCCACAAAAACACATATATAAGAAGTATCATATTTAATTCCCTTAGCTCTAAAGATATTGCACCAAAGGTCAAAATGAAAAATGGGGATTTCATCAAAAAGTCCTACTCCTGTCAAAATCTAACAAAGTCATGAACGCATTATTTAAGAGGAACAAAAAGGAGATGTATAGGTAGCTAAAATTATGAGAAGTTTAAGCTCTCCCATAAAATTTATGGATGTTGAAAAAATAGTTTAACAAGAAACCCCTACATATGAAATTATAGTTGAAGAAGAAACCCTTATGCAGGAAATTATAACTGAAAAAGAAAAAAGACCTTTATCATTTACGGTTAATAAGGGTAAAGATCCACTTATAGAAGAAGTATCATCTTCTCCCCATCCTAATCATGAAGATGAGGAGTTGCATCATGTCATGACTCTATCCTAGCATGAGGAAACCATTCAAAAACAATAGGCAGAGTTGGACTCTCTCCATTTGACACTACAAGGTAAGAATCAAACTATTTCTAGTTTGGAAAGAAGATATGAATATTTTTTTTCTTAAGTTAGAGAACAATAAGTAATCATTACAGTAGTTAATATTGATCAGAACAAAATAAATAATTAATTTTTTTCCTAGTCTCATGAACTGAGTACCTTACAAAATTGCATTATAAATAAGGATGCCCAAATTGATAGTTTACAAAATTCTATTACTAGTAAAGATACTCAAATTAATAATTTGCAAAATTCTATTACTGGTAAAAATGCATTTCTTTCTTAATAAATTGCTCACATATAAGAGCTAACCACTCAGACTGCTGAGTTGCAAGCTTCTTTACAAGCTATGTAGAGGGAAACTAGGAAAATAGTTGTATAAACTAAATGACCTACAAGGGAATTTCCTTCCTTCCCTTTACCACTTCATGAAATTATTTTAGTTTGAAAAAAAAAAATAGCATAATATTCAACAATTAGAATAATAAAATTCTAGGATCAAAATTGATTCTCAGTAATAGTTGCAGAAAGCTCAGACTTGCATTCTAAATATTTATGAATTTTTAAAAAAATTATTATCATGCAGATAACCTTATTCTTTCTATGTTCTATTTCTTCATGAAAATTTTTATAAATGGAAATTGTATTTTATTTCTCTTGGTTTTCCTCATGTTATTAAGTATGAACATATGTTTATGGATGTCTTTCTAAAAAGTACTAATGAAAGACAAGATAAAATTTGTGAATTATACCTTTGTGACATGTTGTTAGGTTACCACTCTAGATTTTTAATGAACATATTTGTAAGGAAAACACAATTATGTGTTTTATTTTCTACTATGATAAATTAGATAGCATGGGAGCAAGCACACAATAAATTAATTGAATTGAAGAAAACTAGAGGTATGTGCATGAGACCTCAATTTCAAGAGGCCCATAAACTTCTTGCTATTTTTCAACATATGTACCATATGTACATGAGAAACAAATACCAATAATTATTGAGATAAAATGTATTATCTTTAAAAAAAATTATGAGCTAGCATTCCACCAACTCCATTAATGCAAATATATCTAGGTAGGAGACTTTGTCTATTATTTTGAAATACAGGTAAGTTATGAGTCCCACCACCATCAAGTGGAGTCTTTAGAGAACTCGGATGATAGCTCAAATTATCACTCAACTCTCGAAATAAGTAAGATCATATGTTTGGATTGGAATGATATTTAGACCTCCCATTCTTATTTGTCCTCTATCTACCTAAAAAAATTGGCATAATCATGTATAAATTGAATTTCATGCATGGCTGCATATAGTGGTATGAAATTTAGGATTCTTTCCCAAAAATAATCATGATTGGGGTCATCTCTTTTAGATCTATGATCTTAGTTAGTGGTTAGAATCTAGACTTTTGAATTGAATAATAGTTCTCCCACTGGTTTGAAAGAAGACTTGCAAAAGGTAAAGTGTGGAGTACAGATGATGAGCATTCCATATAGCTCATTATATATATTATAAATTGTTATAAGTGTTGCCTTTTGGTTATATATTACATTAAATTCAATAGTTAAGGTCTTGTCTAAGTAGGAAATGAGTGTAATTTTCCTTTGTTTGTATGTGATACATTGTTGATTCTTTATCTTGTTATTTGTGTCTAATTTGGATGAAACGAGCACAGTTTTGTATATAGAAATACATCCATATGGTGGGATTTTTGAGAAGACATCCAATAATTTTGGAAATCCTTTTCGGTAATAGTATTAAAGATTTGGCAAATAATACATCAAGTTATGAAGATCTTCAACTCTGAAGACCTGTATAGCGGTAATCTGAAGATGCCTAGGCATGATCCAAAGATGTATAGATGGATCCTACAGATCAAAATAGTAACTCCAAAGATATATTCTATATATATAGACTTTCCATATTTGGATATCTTCTCTTAGACATTAATATTTATAGTAATGGTCTAAAATGATTTAGATATAAATGTATTTCTATTTTCTAAAACCAGACATAAACTTTTTGGATCTATGTTAGTTATATTTCAGCTATTATTAGTTGAGTCAGTTCCAATGCTCCCCTATAAGCATGGGATCTGATTCCTTGATATTCTATTTTGAATAAGCAAATTTGGCTATTTAGATTGCCAAATTTTGTATTCTTTAAATAGTTATTGAGATGTGCTTTAAATACATGTCTTATTATCATTCCAAAAGGATGGGAGATTTGATGAATGAATGAATAGATAGTGATCATAAATAAGACTCATTCCAACATAGTTTCACACACACACACACACACACACACACACTATTTTAATAATGAAATAAAGTTCAACATTCCTCTTCATTACTGAGTAGAAGATGTTCTTGTTCTGAGGAAGGAGCAAGGTCCCACTTCTCTCTGAAGATCAAGATAAATTGGTATTTTTAGTTTTTAGATTAAAAGTATATTTATTTAATTCAATTATATTACATTTTTCTACAAATTGTGACTCTCCTTTTCAATGCAAGTGTGATTTAATTTTTAGCACAAGTGTAATTTTCTTTTCCAATCAAAGTGTGAGTTTTCTTTTAATATAAGTGTGTTTCCATTTAATGCAAAGGTTATTTCAATTCAATGCAAGTGAGTTTTCTTTATGCAAGAGTGTGTCTTTCAATTTCATAGGAAGTAAAGTTTGTTAACTCATCTCCATATTCAAAATCATTTAGGAAGTAGTTTAAGTGATGAGAGGTAGCATCCTCACATTTTGAAATATCATACTATCTTACCTAGTTCAACAATTTGAGTGAGGACACTATAATGTCTTATGCTAGATGTTTATGTTTTGGATGTTGATGGTGTGAATTGAAAGAATATTTTAAAAAGGAATTCCATATGAGATATTCAATTAACAAAACTTTCTAGATTTAATTTTTTGTAACTTAGAATTACAGTCTTATTTATTGTCCTTAGGATTTAGGTATTACAACAAAGTAAACCCCCCAAATAGAAAAATGTAAACTCAAATATCCAATGGTATCATATCATATATCCTTGGACACTATCCCTAATATAAAATGACACCAATCCATTGATTGGTTAAATAAGAGGTATAAAGATAGCCTATCAATCTAACACCAATAATAACAAAATTATGTTTTTTCATGGTCTAAGGTCCAAGTGACCATATCAAAAACAAATAACAATATAACCAAATAATGGTCCCATGATGGCTTCACAAGTCCACAACCAAAACCATCAACCTTAAAGAAAAGATCTATAGCAAGGTAATCAAATTAATAAAGACATCCAAAATAAAAAGTATAAAGATAAAAATAAATTTGATATTCAATAATAAAGACTTAGTAATGTTGAATCCAAGTCTAAGTAAAAATTACCAATGTAATACAACATCTAAGACATAAAACCATCAGGACAAGATGACAATGATCCTTTATTACGATAGATGAAACTGATCCCAAATAGGACTACATATGACATAAACAATACTAATGTAATAACATGCATAAATGACATCCATCCCCACTATAGATTTGAATAAATCAAATCTTAACAATAAAGTCAACAATCTTAATTTATATAAAGATGATGGAAAAAACATAACAACCAAATTAACTCAAAATATTAATACATATGTACACAACCTTAAGATCAAACTAAAAAGTATTCATAGTCAACAAATGATAGTTTACATAAAAACTGTATTTATCTTATAAACTTTTGTCTCATTTCTCACTAGAATATAACCAACTTGCCACTAGTATAACCACACCAATCAAAATCCATTGACCAAGCCTAGTACATGATAAATATTACAATCATAAAATTTGACATCAACAGTATCTATCAAAAAAATCTAATGATTATAACTAAATAATCAATTGAAATATATAACCTTATAATATAGTATTTTTCAAAATAATGATTCAATAACACTAAAATAAAAGTATCTAATTAAGCCCATGATATGATATGCAATCAAAATAGCATATAAAAATATTATGAAAATGTATATGTTATTTTAAACTAGTTCATGACACTTTAAGGACATCAAAGGGTCATGTATATCTCGATGCTAGTTTGGAACACTTTCAAAACTGATAGAACTATTCTAGTGTTTTACCCTCAAAAAAACATTATCTCCAAATTCAAATATTATAGGAATCATTTTTGTATTCATATAACTCTTTTACCTATCTTTGGATTTGAATAATCTATTTTGAATGAGATTGACATGATCTTTCATTTATTAAAGTATTTTAGGACCAACTATAATTTAGTACCTAGATTGTCCCAATTGATATGGATATGCCACTTATTACTATAAAGTGTCTCAAATAGAGCCATTTTGAGAGTAGAATGATGTGAATTATTATACATGAACTTTACCAAAGGTAATTAATCATCCCACTTATATTGTTGATCCATTCAATACATAAAAATCATGTCTTCCAAGACTTTATTTATCTTTTATATTTTCTTGTTAGTCTTAAGGTGATAAATAAGAGTAAAATTTAATTGCATTCCCAAAACTACATGAAAGGTTTTCAATAACCTTGAATTAATGTGATTACACTAATCTACAATGATATTTTTAAGTAATCCATGAAATCTAAAAATATATTTCACAAATCTTCTAACTAAAACTGGTGAACCTTCTACCTATTAAGTATGCTTCAGAGGATGAGGCTATGGAAAAGAATATTGATGTTAACCAGACAAAGATTCAAGAAAAGGAGACTTTTAGAGAGGAGGACCATGGAATTGGTGTAGTCATTATGGATTCTTTGATCCACATGGAGGAAAAAAATTATCATACAGAGGAAACCTTGTTTAAAGATGTAACATTTAAAAAAAATAATACTTTAAATTTGGATCCAAGTGAAGATTCACTAGATAGGATTCCATTGAAAAACTATAATTTAGTAAAGGATCTTGAAGTATATATTCACATCCTCCTCAAATTTAGGAGAAGAAGGAGATTGTATGGTGGTGAGTAAAAAAAAATAGATAAAGATAAGAATGAATAAGGACCTATTGATGCTTCAAACTATACCATAAGTGCTCTTAGTGTTGAAGAACACTTCTCATTTTAGGATTGTGAGATTCCATGGCATTAGTTTAGTGTGTGACTATTTAGTGATTGTTTGTGGTGAAATATAAGCATAGTATGAAAATTATCCATAATATTTATTTGATTTAGTGGTTGGGAGCCACCAAGGTCTACACAATTTGAATACTTAGTAATTTTGAGGAATAAGAAGTTAAACTGAAAGATTATTAACAATAACCTTTAAGCTAGAGTGAATCTTGATTAAAAAAAATAAGAAAAAATAAGGGTAAGGAAGGAAGAGACGTGATTGAACATTTTTATATCAAATATTATGATAAAATTCAAATTACATTGAGTACACATTAAACCAATTTATGTTATAAAATAGCATAAGCTCAGATTACATCACAAATCAAGAAAGATTCAGAGGAAAAGTATGAATCATAAGTAAGAACCAAGTTTACTTTAAAAGTTTTCTATTATGATTTGAATAACATAAGTACATCCAAATGCAGAGTAATAAAATGAAGTATACTTGAAAATTTACAATTAATCTAGCATTCATCACAAATTAACTACCATATGAAAAATAATGTGAATCAAAACAAGAAGAATCATTCAAATTCAACATGAATTTCTATAATTGAGAGATAACATAGACATTTAACAAAAATATCTAGACAATCATTTTAGAATTCATTAATTGTATTAAATGCTCTTGGTATCAAATACTCAAAAACTTTCTCTACAAATAGTAACCATCTACCTATTTATAATAAACATAGGTGGTTAAACAATTAACTTTCAAAATATCAACATGAAAATATGGATAGCTATCCTTAATAGAAAGATACAATGTGGAAGGTCACATGTCAATGTGACAAGAAAGAGTATATGGTAACAAACTAGCATATACTTTATAAAAAGAAAATTCTCTTAAGAATTTCATTGATGGGCCCTTCAATTAGCCCTATCTAAGGAATTATTTTACCTTGGTATATTTTTCCTTGATCAACTCAAAATCCACTATAGGATTCATTAGATAATCCTCTTATTTATCTGCTAACTTGTCAAATTCACTATCTGTCCAAGATATAACTTCCTTGATATATTGTGCTTCTATAATTTACTTCCCTATAAAAATAATGGTATCAAGGGTATTTTGGTTGTCCTTCACTGAATGACCTTTGATGTCTTTGATGCTTTGTATGTGAGTACCAACCCTCTTCTTGAATTCTTCAACCTCAATAAGGCCTATACTAGTGCTTTGAGAAGGGTTATCAAATAGATTCCCCAGAAGTTTCTCAATCTAGTTTACCAAGTTTGTGTCTCTCTTGATGAAGTCCTTAACATCATTACTCCATGTGATCAAATCCTCTTGTTTATCTATCAAAACTACCACAATGATGTCTAGATGTCTAAGTTTGATAATCTTAAAGTCTAATACCTGCTTTATCTTATGTACCTTGATGAGTTCCTCCATTTGAGCTTGAGAATTATGCCACTTGGTGATTAAGGCTTATGCCATCTCAGCTTGATAGTCCAAAGCACTTAATCTAGACTTGATGGTTTTCAAATTCTCAAATTCATTCATCAAGGATATATTCAACACTTGCAATATGTCTTCAGGAGCTAAAAAGAGGACCTGAGCTTCTAAATCTTATTTTTCTTTCTCCAAGTTAAGAATCTTATGCTTCATTCCTTGAAATCTATCCAAGGTCATTATTGACTAGGCTATTACCATACTAGCTACATCTTCTTGAAAAATAGAATGATCCCCTACTACCTACCCTGGAAGAGGATTTAAGTTTGAAAATGGTTCCAACTTCTAAAAGGTGAACTCCTCAGTACCAACAGTAATTTTCTTAATTTTTACTCTCTCAAGAGTTGATGTATCTAGATTAAATTAGACCTAAGGGTCAAATTATTTCACCTATGGTTCTTTACGAATCTCTACATTCAAACTCCAAGAGGCTCATGGGATACCAACCCATTGGTTTCCTTGTGAAGAATCTTGATGCTTCTATCTGCTTGTTTGTTCAACATATCCTAAATCCAAGGCTTGACATTATCATGAACACCTATGTCCACTCAAATCAAAGCTAGTGAAGGAGAAGGGGATGGGATTCTTTGCAAATTCCCATAAACAAACTAATTATTATCATGGAAGAGGTTTATTTCACTAGTAAGGTGAGTGAAAGTTAACCTAGGCCTCTTTCTTAGAGCCAGAGGAACTAAAGCTAATTCTACTTGTATCTTTCCACTACCTAATGGAACTTTTTTCCTTGCCTAGTTCCTTAGATGGGTCTTCTTCCTTATCTAAACCATAATTAGTTATGATATTAATAAGGGCACTTTCTATTATTTCTTTAGTTTCCAAATCAATCATGCTAATAACCTCTATTGGGAAAGAAGGCCTTGGTGGGGATGCATAAATTTGGGGACCTTCACCAGGTCTATGCTCAAAGTTGGACCCTTGAATCACATCCTTACCTTTTCATTTTACATCTTTAGGTTTCCCAACCTAGGGTGATTTTGTTGATTCTTTCCAAAGAAGCTCAGAAGATTGCCCCTCAATAAGTGGTTCTTGATGTGTAGTCCCAAATGGTCCTAGTAACAAGTGATACTGTAAAGTATGTAACTACCATATTTCTCCTAAAGGCTTATTATCCCTAACTAACCTATGTTCTAAAATTATGTTGTAGTTTTTACCCCTAGACAATACTTCTTCAAAGTTCCTTTCCTTTGTGTAAATACCATCTCCCACACCTGGTTGATGTTTATACTCATCCTTTGGTAACTTTTTATCCCAAATATGGTTAGATAATCTATCATTGGGGTCCCACATGTTAAGATCATCCAATTTAAAATCAAAAGAGTTCTTGTATACCACCATAATCTCTAACTATTTCTAATCCTTGATTATAATTTTGCCAATGTCCAGTGAAAAGGGATGAACCTGAGATTTATTATTCTTCATGCAGTGCCAATCCATTCCCTAGATGATTTGATAAGCAATTTATTTTCTTTAAGCTTAATAGGAACATATATATGCAATATATATGGTTAGACCATGATTTCCTCTATCCTTGTTATAACTCAATCTAGATAGAACCACACATCCCCCATGGTCTCTACTCATCTTTTGATTAGAGGATGAAGCATGGGCATAGGGATACCAGTGATTAACTCAAAAATGACTGGGAAGAAACCATCACATATGAATTGTATGTAATTCCTATATTTGAATATATATAATTTAGAATAATGATGGGAAATGGTAGATCTACCATTAGGGGACCAATTTCAAATGCCAAGGAAACTAATAGAGGCTAGGAGTGAATCCAAGAGGTAAGACATCATAAAGAATTGCTTGGAAGTCTTTCTCTTGATGGTTGTTAATTTTTTGGCCAAGAAGAAACTTATTAAGTATCTAATAGGAGGGGTTATGTTCTGCTCCAACATGCAATGCACATAAAATACCTAAACTTTACATAAATAAGTAGTAAAAAAGGCACCAAAGGCTCTGTTCAATAAAGTCATACCTACCCTAACAGATTCCCTAAATTGGGAAAAATGAATCTCACCATTTGATGTCTTGAAAACATGGGAACCCTGTATTAACCAAGGTGAGAGGACTAAATCCATGTTTTGGGAATTTGTCCATTATCTCAAGGAAGGGAGATTGACATGAGGCAAAGGGATCTTATAATAAGTCTCAAAGGCCATGGGAGATATGCATGAAACTTTGTTTATACTTCCTTCATGAATAATCTATTCTCCATCTATTTTGTAGTCAACAAAAATAGGAATGAGAAGATCAATATAATGCATTACCTCTGGTTTGCCAGCCACATGGTGAAGGCTTTCCTTTTGAATTTGTACTAAATCCTTGTATCTTTGGTACATTGAAGCATTCCTATTTTCTTCCTAGGAAATTGGTTACAACTCCTCAATGAATAGGAATAATTCACACTAATTCCTAATTCCATGTACATTCAATATTATTAAATCTAACTTTGTGTCTCTAAATACCCTTCCTTCACCATCTAAAGTTAGTTAAAGTTATGCATCAATCTTTATATGTTGCCTACCCATTGTCATTGATAACACTATATTATAGTTGTAAAGCTATCAAAGTTCTTACTAAGTCACTTGTTTTGAATTCAATTCACAATTATCTCAAGTGTCACATAATCAATTGAACTGACTCTAGCCTTCTTTATAGAGGGTTTAATTTTTTTGGCTTTAATGACCAAAACATCCAACTTTGATCTCATATGTCCCTTAGATATGATGGAACCTTACTATAATGTCTTCTATGTTTTCAATCATGAGATATCTTTCATTTGGATCCTTCATACTTGTGTGGAGCTTACATAGCAAGGTTCCATGCCTTCATGTAAAATTTCATAAATGCCATTTCAAGAGTGACCGTTGGTTTTCAAAAGTCCCCTTTATTTTGCTTTGAAAAGCTAAATATAAGTCCTTGCATTTAATTGGTTCTTGATTTTTGAGATTATTAATTATGATATTGTCAAGCTCACGAGGCCTTTGAATAGTCCTCAACTTCATCACATAGTTGGATCAAATCCAATGATCAAGTGATCACCATTAGATCTTAGCCAAGGCCAGATCATTAATTGTATACTTTTTTAAAAAGGCTTCAAGATCGACATACCATTAGATCAAATATAGCAAACAATTGATCACTATTAGATCCTTCAAGATGTTTACCTTTTAATTAGTTACATGATCATATAAATATTAGGTTGAAAAAAGTCATTTAGAATTTTATGTTTAAAAAAAACATGGAATGACTTAGGCTAGGATCTTTATATACTAACATTGTCTTTGTAAAAAGCTAAGAATTTCTTAAAAAAAAATTTAGACATACCACCTTTGATTAGGCTTTAAAATTTATCTAGGTTAAATTTTATGATTTCGGTCATGTCAAATACATCCTTGTATACATCAAATGATGGGAGTGAACCTGTCAAATTTAGGATAATGGAGTTCTCAAGGCTTTGAAGATTGTCTTAGTTAAATTTGATGTGTTCAATCATGTCAAATACATCCTCATAGACTTCAAATGAAGAGAGCAAACCTATAAAATTTAAGATAATGGAATTTATTGATCCAATATATGAATGCCACATTTAAAGCCTTTAAGAGATCCTAAAGTTTTTGAGATTATTTAGTTTAAATTTTATGGGTACAGTCCTATCAAATACATCCTCATAGACATCAAATGATGGGGGTGAACCTGTAAAATTTAAGATAATAGAATATTTTTGTCTCATTTTAAATTTGATGGGTTTAGTCCCTTCAAATACGTCCTTGTAGACGTCAAATGATAGGGGCAAACCTATAAATTTTAAGACAATAAAATCTTTCAGGTCCAATGAATGAGTTCTATGTATAAAGCTTTCAAGAGATTTTGAGGCTTCCAATTCAATGTGCACCATTAGGTTATAACATCTAAGGTAATGTGAACCATTGGATCAAGTCTCAAGTGGTTAATAACTATTTACATCCTTTTGGGTGTCATTATAAATTTCCACCATTAGATCAAAACTTATGACCAAACAATCATCGTTAGATATTTACTAGGCCCAAATCATTAACTATATGTCCTTTTTAAAATACTTTAGGCTTATCACACTATTGGATCAAAATAAATAAACAAATGATTACCATTAGATTTGTAAAATAAAATAAGCTTTAAATTAATACCCAATCATCTATAAATTTTAGCCTAAGGTTTTATATTAATATTCGATCATGTTTTAAAGAAAAACATATTTGAAGCTTACTATAAAGCTAGACTTATGAACATTTAATCAAAAATAAATAAAATTTACCATAATAATTTTTCCATGAATATTCAAATTCAAACCCCATTTAGGGTTTGTTCCTTAGGAACCCTAACTTCTTTCATGGAACCTGCAACTAATCACCTTGAAGATAATTATTAGAAATTTTGAATCATGAAATGTAAACATGATAAAATACATCAAAGCACATGTTCCCCTTTAAAATTTATTTGCCTTTAAAATCTAAAATATAAGATAACTTTTCACATTCAATCCAAAATATAGACTTTTTGGAAACAAATATAGGGTCATCCTTTCAAAAAAGAAAGATAGGGGTATTGGTCTCAACAAATGGTGACTCATAGGGGCAACATAGCAATATTTTAGAACACAAGACTCTAATTTAAACTTTTACATGAACTTTATATCCCATTTAGACATATGCTCTTTCATGAATCAACCTTAAATTGAAACAAGCTCCTTATGTATAAAATTTGAACTTAGATATTAGAACATAAACATGTATTGTGTGCTTATATTTCACTTACTATTTGTCATGAAATTTAAGAAACAACATTTGGTTTCATATCCTTTTGGTCCATTGCATTTGATTTGGAGCATTTTAGATATTATTTGAGAATATCATCTCTTAGTTCAAGGGAGGCTTGGGAATTGCTCTGCTACCAGCCAGGCATCTATAGCCCTGACAGAGATAACTTTGGTTCACTAAAGGTCTTACTTCACTTCAGCTAGGCATCTATAGCCCTGGTGGAGATTACCTAAATCACCTTTGGTTTTTAAGATTTTGATTTGATAATAACCTTTTTTTTGTATATTCATTTGTTGCTTCCAACAAAGGTTGGGAACTAGATTAGCCAGGTTTAGGGATTTGATCAAATGTTTTGGCCTTAGGATAATCTCCTTTAATTGAAACTTGAGTTCATGACAAGGATATGTTTTAAGTTTAAGCATGAATATGAGTTAAAAAACTAAGTTCACATCATATACATAAGACTCTTCTTAAAACCAAGTTTTGATTTAGAATAAGATTTAAATATTTATAAGACATTGAGTTTATATACTAATCTATACCAGTGTCATTGGTTTCTTCATGATACTTTATTGTGAATTGATGTTCACCTTTTGTAAAATTCACCCACACTCTCTTGAGCAATTTCCAAATCAATAATAATACCACAAGATTATATCACAACCAAGGAATACCGCCAAGAAAGGAAATAAAACAAAACATAAACAAACAAATATATACAAACCCAACAAGAAAAATAAAAAAAACAAAGCAAGAAAATAAACTTACTAGCCTACCTACTCTAAATTTAATAATATTACACATTTATTCCATGAATACCCCTGGTGGGACAGTATCAAAGTAATGTTTGAGATATTTTCCATTAGTAGGTAGTGTGAACTTTGCTCCTTGGATATCTTTCAACCTGAAAGTAGTCACCCAAGATTTTTGTAATTTGGTATGGTTCAATCTATGAAGAGGTGAATTTACCATGTTTGCCTTTAGGTTCTAATGCTTTATCCCAAAGAAGGACTAAATCTCCTTGCCTAAACACCTTTAATTTATATCTTTTATCAAACCATCATTTCATGATTGATTGGTGCTGACTAAAGTCTATAAATGCCTTTTCTCTGGCATCTTCCATTTGAATAATGTTTAACAGTCAAGAATTAGCAAGTTCCTGACTATCTTCCATGTATTCTTGCATGAATGTGAACGTAGGAAAATTCAAGATTATGGGAAAGATGGGTTTTTGACCATATACCAAAAAAAATGGTGAGGCCTTTAGAGCTTGTTTGATCCTAATTTGATCTACCCATAATGTAAACTTAAGAAGTTTATGCCATGTTCTAGGTCTATCTTCAATAGATTTTTTGATAACTTTCATTAGATTTTTATTTTTGGACTTAGAAACACCATTTCCTTGAGGGTATTTATTGGAATAAAAATTGAGTGAAACACCTTGGTCATAAGCCCATTCTATCATTTCAATAGAAATGAATGCATATCCATTGTCGCAAACCAAATAAACTAGGTTTCCAAATCTATTACAAATATTTTTCTCTAGGAAATTGATCACCTCCTTTGTTCTGCATTACTTAATGGCTACTACCTCAGTCCACCTAAAATAATAATCCATATCAGTTAGGACATACTTATAACCTTTAGAATAATTGGGGTTTATTGCTCCTACAAAGTCTAATCCCCATTGTGCAAAAGGTTTATTCACCATCATAGGTTGTAAAGGCATGGTTGCCTTTGGCTCCTTTGTGTTAAACATATGGCATGAATGACATCCCCTTACATGTTTATAAGAATATTTGAAGAGGGTGGGCCAATAATATCTATCCCTAAGAATCTTGTGAGTTGTGGCTCTTCTTAAAGGGTGTATACTTCTTAGCTTTTCATGGAAGGTAGTCATAATCCAAGCTACTTCTTCTTTGGACACACATCTCAAATAAATTCCCTCAAAGTTCTTCCTATACAAGATTCCATTCTTGATTAGGTAATGATTTGCTTTGAGCCTCAAGGCTCTCTTTTATTCTATTATAAATCCTATGGGACAAATACCATTGACAAGCAAATAGATAATAGAGTCATACCACTCATTGGGTTGGAATTTTTGTTGATCTATTTGCATGACATGGAATTTTGGATCAATACTAGCAATCATCTAAACTAAACCTTGACATTTCACTAATTTGGCTATTTTCATCTCTATATCATATTCCTATATAATTTCCATCCACTTGTCTCTTCTTTCTCTAAGCTCATTCTGACTCAACATAAGCTTTGTAGCTGGATTAGGTAATATGGCATGTACCTTATTTCTAAGGAGGTAATGTCTAAATTTTGATATTATCTTTAACAATGCATAAGCTTGCTTATCAATTATAGAATAACTCACTTTTGTATTTTTTAAGTTGGTGCTCATGTAAGCTATGGGATGATCATTTTCATCAACTTTTTGATTTAACATTACAACCATAGTATGCTCAGAACCAAACAAATATAGATAGAAATCATTTAAGAAATTAGGACTTATGAGGATTGGAGCTTTACTGATTGCCTCAGTGATTTCCTTCTTAATGCCAATGAAGGCATTCTTATATTATTCATTCCAAAAGATTATAACATCTTTCTTAAGCATATCATTTGAAGGTTTGACAATCTCAGCAAAGCCTGAAATAAAATTCCTCACAAAATTATTCTTGCCAAAGAATGACTTTCGTTCTTTTCAGCTATTGGGCAACCCAATTTTAGAAATGGCCTCTACTCTATCAAGATCTACATAAATCCCATATTTGGTAATTATATGTCCCAAAACATTTCCTTTAGTGGCATATAATATACTTTTCTTGGGGTTAAGAGATACACCATACTTTATGTATCTATCAAATACTTGTCTCAAATGTATGAAATGTTCCTCTCTATTTTTAGAAAATACTGTAAGATCATCCATATATATGATGATACACTTTCCCACTTAACCTTGGAAAGCATGATCCATAGCCCTTTGAAAATTTTCCCCTACATTAATTAATCTAAAAGTCATTCTCTTGTAAGCATATGTTCCCAATTTAGTGGTAAACTTTGTTTTCATCCTATCCTCTAGAGCAAAAACCACATGGTTATATCTATAAAATCCATCTAAAAAGGACATGATGGAAGATCTTGAAATATTTTGGATAACCTGGTCCAAAGAAGGTAAAGGATAATTATCTTTTTTAGATGCTCTATTCAAATTCCTAAAATCTATGCACAATATTATTTCTTCATTATTTTTTTTGACTAGGACTAGGTTTGCCACCCAAGTGGAATGTCTAATAGGAAACACTATCCTTTCATCTAACAGCTTCTTGACTTCTTTAAAAATCATGGGTTCTAAAATAAGGTTGACTAGCCTTTGCTTCTATCTAAAAGGTTTAAAACCTTCTTGAAGAGGTATAGTATGAGTAATGACCCTTGGATAAAATATTTTCAAATCTTCATAAGACCAAGAAATTACATCCTTGTATTTTTTAATCAACTCTCTAGCTTTTGTATTTCCCATTTTAGTGCAAGTCTTCTATATATTCACCATTTGAGGCTGATCATGAGAACCAAGGTTTGTCACATGATAATCTCTACCATTTACCTTTGGTTTTTTAGTTGCCTCAAAAATCTTGTCAAGATTAAATAATATTTCTAATGAAATCATCCCTTTAGGTATCTTATTTTCACTTAATTGGATGATTTTATCATTAAGTTCCTTCTCGTGAGAAGTTTCATCAATTTCATCAATAATGTGAGCTTCAAAACTCTAGAATTAGTTAAGAAATCTATGATCTGTTGATCATCATTGAAAACTTGAAAATGATTTACATTGTCAAGAACTAAAGGTCATGGTACTAGCTCAATACTAATGCTTTTAAAATCACGATTAGACACGAGGTTACCTACAATAGAGGAAAGCTCATTAGCAAATTTGTTTTCTTCTCTTAGAATAGCTAAGATATTGAAGGCATCAAAATATTTGATCAAGTCCCACACCCTAAAACTTATATATTTTTAAGTAAGACAATTTGCACTAGTACTTACTCCTCACTTGGTTAACCACAAGTTCAAAGTATCCATAGACAAGGAGCTCCTTAAATTTTTGCTTAATGGAAAACTACAATCCAATTATGAGATCCTCATACTTAGCTAAATTATTGGTGCAATGGAATTGTAACCTATAAGGTGCATAGTATTTCTTTTTTGAAGGATCTATCAATATTATACCAGCTCTTGATCCTAATTTACACTTGGCACCATCAATGTATAAATTCAACAAAACAAAAATTTGAGGATAACTCTTAGAAACTGGTTCTTTTATAATTTCTAAAGTGAAAACTCCCAAATCAAAATCTAAGAAATTTACTCTTTCATTGACAACATTATATTATGTTATCATGTGTTTCATTCAAGGTTCCCTTTCCACTCTTATTTGATTTAACACACCTTTCCAAGGAATCCATAAGTATGAGTAATTAGTAGACATATATCCATTTAAAGCCTTAGTACATTCTCTACTCAAAATTAATCCATAAGCACTAGGCACTTCTACCACTTGGATATCAATGAATTGTTGAACCCTTGGTTCACTAGCTAGCTATATATGCAAATTCAATAATTATCCTATAACCTTAAATCTAGATTTATCCAATTGAGTGACTACCCTATCAGACTTGATTGGATTTAACCTAAGTTGTTCACATATCCCAACAAGCATAATGTTGGTTAAGGCTACAAAATCTAAAATATAATTATGAACATTCTTCCCAAATATCCTGACTGTAACTAAAAAGGTGGAGACTCTGCTTTGATTACTTGAGTAATTACATTTACACTATCATTTTTAGAGGGCTTCCCAATTTTCTTGGACAAAGATTCCAAAAGTAAGACTCTTTGTTCTGTAATCTAAGTTAGCTCTTGCAAAGTGATATCGAATTTAATCCTTTTCATATCCTTCACAATATTATAGCTAATTTTGATTGGAGGATCAATACTTATCTTAAAGGAACTTCCTCTAGGGGGTTCAAGATTTGATCTGGGAAACAATTTGAGGTGACCATTTGGTAATAGTAATTCCTTTAATTTTGTATTTGTTTTCATTTTGTATTGTCAGTGACAGTTTTGTTCCTTGAGCTGTTATATCCTCAAGTATGTCCTTGAGTGATTATGTCCTCAAGCGTTGTATTGTTTTAATGATGGGATATATGTCCTCAAGCGTTGTATTGTTTTAATGCGAGTGTTGTATGGTTTCATGTTGGGACGCTAAATCATCACCTGTTAATTCATCGAGCCACATAATCTCCCAAGGTTGTTTTCAAAAATATGTATAAATGCATTGTAACCTAAAAGGGGAAGGTAGACATCTCTTCTCAAAGGTAAGCATATGTTTTATATCTACAAATTTTTTATTCAACAAAACATCTCTTTTCAGAGATAACCCTATATTTGTATTGTAGTTGTTAAGTAATACGATGTCTCTTCTCAGAGAATCCATTATTATTATGTTATTTCTATGCTATTGAAATATTCATCAACCAAAACTTCAAAGTTTTGGATCAGTGGTATTAGAGCAGTTTGTCTTGAGAGTGTATGTTCCCGAGGATGAGGTCAAGATACAAGAAACTTGGGTGGGAAGCAACAGAGCTTCCAAATGCTCCACCTGTGCACCCCAAATGACCTCAAATGGTGGACAACATCGAGACATCCAATCCTTTCAAGGAAATGGTGAATGAAGCCCTCCAGTGCTAGCAAGCACAAATGCTCCAACAATTTGCTCAAATTCTTCAAACACTTCTGAGGGAGCTTCCTTTCAGTGCCCCAACACCCTTCAAGGTTCAGGTAAATTTTGATATTCCCACATTTGAAGGCAAAATCAATGCTGATGCAGTGGAAAATTGGTTGGATCAACTATCATCGTACTTCTCTGTAAATAAGTTCACTGATGGAGAAAAGATCACTTTTTCTCTTTTGAAATCATCATTGCCTGTGAAAAATTGGTGGGAAGTGTACAAAAAGAGGTTCAGTATGGATATCATTGGCCTTGGGGTGGAACCCACCTAGGATGATTTTACAAAAGCAATAAAAGAAGAATACTATGCCATTGGTGTGTATGATGATCTGTACATACAATGGCAACAACTTCACCAAGGCAAGGACCAATCTGTACAAGATTACATAGACACTTTTCATTCTTTGTCTGCAAGACAGGGAATTCAAGAAAGTGAAAAACATAAAACTCTCAAATATCATGGTGGACTATAATGGTACATCCGGGGGGCAATGGATCTCTTCAATTTGGAAACCATTGGTGAGGCATACAAGTTCGCAGTAAAGATTACACAAAAACATGGAAGAATGGATATAAAGAATCAGTCTTCAAAATGGAAAATTGATAAATAAGGTCAAACACAAGGCCAAAATTGGAAGCAAAAGGAAGGAAAGACCAGGAAGTGGTGTGGTTATCACAAATCTAGAACTCACTCCAAAGAAGAATGTGGAGCTATCAAATCACTGCTTTCTGAGTCACCATCCACAACATCTACTGCTCTACCTTAGATAGACCCTACAATCAAAGAGGTTGAAGAAGAAATTATAGATGTTGATCATGAAGCCATTGTAGCTTCATCACAAACACATGACGAGATGCTAGATGACAAGGAAAAGGTTGTTTCACTCTAAGTTATGGGTGAAAGGTAAGCCTCTGCATTTCATTCTTGATAGCAGAAGTCAAAAGAATTTAATGTCTACTAATGTTATGAAAAGCCTAAATCTATCCATGAAGCCTCACCTAAAACCATACAGTATTGGATGGTTAAGCCCAGGGAGAGACCTCCGTGTCACCCACTAATGTCTTCTCTCATATGCAATACAACCTTTCCAAGATGAGGTCTTATGTGATGTGGTCAATCTAGATGTTTGTGATGTACTCTTTGGTCAGCCATTCATGTATGATCGACATGGTATATATGAATCAAGAACTAGACAGATCACTCTCACTCTTGGAACATGGTGCTATAGGGTACCAGAAGTACCACCTTCCACATCTGTCTCTCTACTTAGCACCAAGAAATTTGTTTTCATGGTGGTCAAGCCACAAAAATCCAAAAGGGCTGATGTTATAGCCCTGACAACACAACAATAGAAGCAAATAGATACTGCACTGAAGAAGTTCATATCCTTCCATCCATAGACTGATGGTTAGATAGAAATAGTGAACAATCAGGCCCCACATAGTTCCATAAACCACAGTCCCTTCCAAGTGTGCATCGGGAATCAAATCAAGACACAACTACCACACCTGATGGGAAACGATGACGTAATGGGGACCATTGTTTTTCAAGGAGGGATGAATGATCTAGGAAATAATTCGAGGTGACCATTCGGTGACAGTAATTCCTTGAATTTTGTATTTGTTTTCATTTTGTATTGTCGGTGATAGTTTTGTTCCTCGAGCCATTATATCCTCAAGTATGTCCTCGAGTGATTATGTCTTCGAGTGTTTATTGTTTTAATGTTGGGACGTATGTCCTCAAGTGTTGTATTGTTTTAATGCAAGTGTTATATGGTTTTAATGCTGGGATGTTAAATCGTCACCCATTAATTCCTCAAGCCATGCAATCTCCCAAGGTTGTTTTCAAAAATATGTATAAATCCATTGTAACCCAAAAGGGGAAGGCAGACATCTCTTCTCAGAGATAAGCGTATGTTTTGTATCTACAAATTTTTTATTCAATAAAACATCTCTTTTTAGAGATAATCCTATATTTTTATTGCATTTGTTAAGTAATATGACATCTCTTCTAAGAGAATCCGTTGTTATTATGTTATTTTTGTGCTATTGAAATATTCGTCAACCAGAACTTCTGAGTTTTGGATCAATATTTTTCTTTGATACAGTGTTTAGTGGGGTTCCATAATTGTTAGGATGGGTAGTAGTAAATGGTTATTTTTTTTCCTTGTTTCTCAGAGGATATGTCTTCAAAAATTATTGGAATGCTTGAATCTCCTTAAGAATATTTTTAGGCTCATTATCCTATTGAAAACATAATTGAAAAGTTTCCACCATATACACTTGGTTAGATGGTTTAGATTCATAATAATTTGTAGCAACATATTTGTTTAGAACCAATTCAAATGTGTCAAGTTCTTTTTGAAAATCTTCAAAAGCTTTACAGAACTCAATGTATTCAATCTCACCATGCTTGGAAGTAACATGCACCATACAATAATTTGGTAAGGCAATATTAGTGAGGTTTATATCCATATTATTTTTGTTAGAGGAAGGCTCATTAGCTTTTTTATTGTATAAACTATCATTTTAAAACCTATTCCTAGGCCTGTTGAACTTTTGAAAATTGAATATCCTTCTAGAATTGTCATTAGCATTACCAACTTGTTTTTGCAATTGCAGAAAATTAGTGCTAAGATTTTGTACCATTTTCAATATAGACTCATTATCATTTTTTTGGAACCTCAATATTTTGACCTTGGTTAATCTTCATGCCATTAATAGGTACTAAAGCCTTCTAGTCATTATCATAAAATCCATTGGTAACTTGATGGCTTAAGAAACCTAAATTTTGATTAGGGGAAGCATGACTAGTAGCCAACACATTCAAAGTAGGAAATTTGTTTAATGATAGAGTATTTTGGTTATTATTTTGGAAAAGGTTTAATGCAAGAATTTGAGGATTAACATTTAGGATATAATAAGCCATCTATCCTTGGGATTGCATTTGGTTGCTAATAACCACTACTTCAGAATAGGCTTGAGCCAATGTGATAATAAGTGAAAGGGCTCTCTTTAGAAACATAGAATTCATGGGGTCAAGAACATCTTTATAAACCTCCAAAGTTAAAGCCTCATTAGGATTATATGGATCCATGGTTTGACTAAACATATTTTGGAACCTAAAATTAAAGGACCTAATAGGTTCACTTGTATCTCTCTTAATAGTTGTAAATTGATGATAGATGACACAAGGGCTTATGATCTTTCCAAATTGATCAATAAAAATAGTGTCAAAGTTATTCTATGAGATAATACAATTGTTAGGTAGATTAAGGGACCATTCATATGCAGTATCTTTGAATGTAAACAAGAAAAACCTACAAGCTACATCTTCATGAATAACATTTAATAATCTTAATGCAGATTTGAAAGATTTAACAGGTTCTTCAGTAGTCATAATACCAGTTGGACTAAATATTGGAAAATATTTTTTAAGATTACATAGTAAATCATTAACCACACTTGGTATATTGATAGGGAAGCTTCCAAACCATGCCATACTTGGATAAAGATAAAACATAAAAATCCCTTACAAAAGTGATAATGGTAAATATTTAGAATACCTATGTCTTCCTCTATCTTTTCTAGTCCTATGAATTTTGAGTTTGAGTAAGGGTTCTCTAGTCTCTGAATGTGATCTGGTCCTAATCCTTGGTAATTCTAGCTTGAAGATTAAGGATCCTATTTTAAAACATGGTGTAATACATTAATTTCCAAAGAATAACAAATAATATTCACATTAGGCCTAATTTTAAAAAAATTGTTCATAAGAGGAAAAAAGACATCAATCTTTAACTAAACAAGTTCAAAGATGTACTAAATTATGCAAAGATGACCAATGTTTACAACTTATGACTGAAATAAACCTCTTATTATCAAATAATTATCAATTTCAAACAAAATAAGCCATCCTAACTCCAAATACTAATAAATTTTTAGCAACAAACATTGTATTTCTGTAAAGGTCACCAATCTTTACATAATCTATGCTAAAAGAAACATAATCATGTAAAATGTAGATATATTTAACCAAACACATGCAAAATACTTTAAGTATCTTTAATAAAGCCTTCCTTTTAGTGCCAGTGAAGCTTCTCCTATGGATG
The DNA here is from genome assembly GCA_037957365.1 of Torreya grandis. Classification (NCBI taxonomy): domain Eukaryota; kingdom Viridiplantae; phylum Streptophyta; class Pinopsida; order Cupressales; family Taxaceae; genus Torreya; species Torreya grandis. The sequence continues at coordinate 2,252,092 of JARHVA010002789.1, read as the reverse complement.
CTTCAAACTATACCATAGGTGCTCTTAGTGTTGAATAACACTTCTCATTTTAGGATTTTGAGAATCCATGGCATGAGTTGTAGTTTGTGACTATTCAGTGATTGTCTATGGTGAAATAGAAGCAAAGTATGAAAACTATCCACAATATTTATTTGATTTAGTGGTTGGGAGCCACCAAGGTCTACATAATTTGAATACTTAGTAATTTTGAGGACATATAATTTAAACTAAATTATTATTAACAATGACCTTTAAGCTAGAGTGAATATTGATTATAAAAAAAAGGGTAAGGAAGTAAGAGACATGATTGTAGGTTTTCATTTCAAATATTATGACAAAATTCAAATTATGTTGAGTACACATTAAACCAATTTATGTTATAAAATATCATGAGCTCAAATTACATCACAAATCAGGCAAGATTTAGAGGAAAAGAATGAATCATAAGTAAGAACCAAGTTTACTTTAAAAGTTTGATATTATGATTTGAATAACATAAGTATCCAAATGCAGATCAAATAAAAGGAAGTATACTTGAAATATTTGTAGTTAATCTATAATTTAGCACAAATTAACTACCATATGACAAAGAATTTGACTCAAAAAAAGAAGAATCATTCAAACTCAACATGAATTTACACAATTGAGATATAGCATAGACATTTAACAAAACTATCCAAACAATCTTTTCAGAATTCCTTAGTTGTATTAAATGTTCCTAGTATCAATTGCTAAAAAAATCTCTCTAAAAATGGTAACCATCTTCCTATTTATAACAAATATAGGCAGTTAACTAGTTAACTTTCAAAATATCAACATGCAAATAAGGATAGTTGTCCTTAATATAAAGATACAATGTGGAAGGTCACATGTCAACATGACAAGAAAGAGTATATGCTAACAAACTAGCATATACTTTTCAAAAAGAAAATTATCTTAAGAATTCATTGGTGGACCTTTTAATTATCCCTATCTAAGGAAGTCTTTCACCTTGGTGTATTATTCGTTGATTAGCTCAAAATCCATTCCAGGCTTCATTAAACAATCCTCTTATTTATCTACTAACTTGTCAAATTCACTATCTACCCAAGATACACCTTCCTTGATACATTTGGCTTCTACAATTTACTTCCCTATAAAAATAATGGTCTCAAGGGTCTTCTAGTTTCCCTTAGCTGAATGACCTTTGATGTCTTTGATGCTTCATATGTGAGTAACAACCCTCTGCTTAAATTCTTTGCCATCAATCAGGCCTATAATAGTGGTTTGAGAAGGGTTATCTAATAGATTCCCTAGAAGTTTCTCAATCTAGTTTACCAAGTCTATGTCTCTCTTGATGAAGTCCTTAACATCATTACTCTAGGTGATCAAATCCTCTTGTTTATCTATCAAAACTACCATGAAGATGTCTAGATGTCTAATTTTGATAATCTTAAAGTCTAATACTTGCTTTGTGTTATGCACCTTGATGAGCTCCTCCATCTGAGCTTGAGAATTCTACCAGTGGGTGATTAAGGATTATGCCATCTCAGCTTGATGGTTTAAATCACTCAATCTAGACTTGATGCTTTTAAAATTCTTAAATGTATCCATTAAGGATATATTCAATGTTTGTAATATGTCCTTGTGAATTGAAAGGAGAACTTGAGCTTCTAAATCTTGTTTTTCTTTCTCCAAGTTGAGAATATTCTACTTCATTCCTTGAACTCCATCCATGTTCATTGTTGACTAGGCTATTATCATACTAGATACATCTTCTTGAAAATTAGGATGATCTCTTGCTACCTACCCTAGAATAGGAGTTAACCCTAAAAATGGTTCCACCTTCTAAAATTTGAACTCCTCAATACTAACAATAATTTTCTTGGTCTTTACTCTCTCAAGAGTTGATGTATCTAGATTAAATTGGACCTAAAGGTCAAATTATTTCACCTATGGTTATTTAGGAATCTCTACATTTTAACTCCAAGAGGATCATAGGGTATCAACCCATTAGCTTTCCTTTTTATGAATAATATGGATGTTTCTCTTTGCATGTTTGTTTAACATATCCTAAATCTAAGGCTTGAAATTATCCTGAACATCTATGTCCACTCGAGTCAAAACTAGTGAAGGAGAAAGAGATATGATTCTTTGTAACTTCCCATAAACAAACCAATCAAGAATGGTTGGTCCATAAATTAGATTCTCATCATTGAAAAGGTTTATTTCACTAGTAGGGTGAGTTAAAGTTAACCTAGGCCTCTTTCTTGGAGCTAGAAGAACTAAGGCTAATTATGCCTGTCTCTTTCCAGTTCCCAATCGAAACAATCCCTTACCTACTTCCTCATATGGGTATTCTTCCTTATCCAAACCATAAGAATCTATGATATTAATAAGGTTAATTTTTACTATTTATCTAATTTCCAAAGCAATCATATTAATAACCTCTATTGTGGAAGAAGGCCTTGGTGGGGATGCCTAAATTTGGGGACCTTCACTAGGTCTATGCTCAATGTTGGACCCTTGAATCACATCCTTACCTTTTATTTATACATCCTAAGGTTTCCCAACTTGAGGTGATTTTGTAAATTCTTTCCATTGAGGCTCAGAATATTGTCCCTCAATAGGTGGCTCTTGATGTGTAATCCTAGATGGTCCTAGCAACAAGTGATACGATAAAGGATACAACTGCCATACTTATCCTAAAGGCTTATTATCCATGACCATCCTATGTTATAAATTTATTTTTTAGTTTTTAAACCTAGACAAGACTTCTTCAAATTTCCTTGCCTTTGTGTAAATACCATCTCCCACACCTAGTTGGTGTTTATACTCAAGGTTTGGGACCATTTTATCCTGAATATGGTTAGCCACTCTATCATTGGGGTCCCACATCTTAAGATCATCCAGTTTGAAATCAAAAGAGTTCCATAATATCTATCTATTTCCAATCCTTGATTATAATTCTACCAATGTGTAATGGAAAGGGATGAACTTGAGCTTTCTTATTCTTATTGCAGTGTCAATCCATTCCTTGGATGATTTGATAAGCAATTTCTTGATTTGAAAGCTTATTGGGAACATATATAGGCAATTTGTATGGTTGGTCCATGATTCCCTCTATCCTTATTATAGTTTAATCTTGATATAACCACACATCCCCCATGGTCTCTACTTGTCTTTTGATTAGAGGATGAAGCCTAGGCATAGGGATACCAGTGATTACCTCAAAAATGACTGGGAAGATACCATCACATATGAATTTCATGTGATTCTTGTATTTGAATATATGTAATTTGGAATAATGATGGGAAATGGTATATCTACCATTAAGGGACCAATTTCAAATGCTAGGGAAATTAATAGAGGCTAAGAGTGAATCCAAGAGGTAAGACGTCATAAATAATTGCTTGGAAATTTTTCTCTTGATGGTTGTTAATTATTTGCCCAAGAAAAAACTTATTAAGTCTCCAATATGAGGGGTTAAGTTCCACTCCAACATGTAATGGACATAAGATACCCAAACCTTACTTAAATAAGTAGTAGAAGAGGCACCAAAGCCTCTGTTTAATAAAGTGGTATCTACCCTAACGCCTTCCTTGAATTAGGCAATAAGAATATCACCATTTGAGGTCCTAAAAACATGGAAACCTTAGATTAACCAAGGTGAGAGGACTAAATCCAAGTTTTGGGAATTTGTCCATTCTCTCAAGGAAGGAAGATCAACATGAGGCAAAGGGATCTTATAATAAGTCTCAAAGGCCATGGGATCTATGCATGAAACTTTGTTGATACTTCATGAATAATCCATTCTCCATCTATTTTACAGTCAACAAAAATAGTAAAAACAATATCAATGCAATGCATTACCCCTAGTTTGGCATTCACATGGTGAAGGCCTACCATTTGAATTGATACTAAATCCTTGTATCTTTGGTACATTGAATCATTCCACTTTTCATCTTGGGAAATTAGTTGCAACTTCTTGATAGAGAAGAGTAATTTGGACCAGTTCTTGATTCCATGCACAATTATTATTATTAAATCTAACTATGTAACTCTAAAGACCCTTCTTTCACCATCTAAATTTAGATAAAGCTTTGCCTCAATCTTCATCTATTGCTTGCCTACTACCATTGATAACATTATATTATTGTTACAAATCTATCAAATTTCTTACTAAGGAACTTTCTCTAAATTTAGTTTACAATTATCTCAAGTGTCACATTATCAATTGAACCAACTCTAGCCTTCTTTATAGAGGGTTCAGGGTTTTTGGCTCTAATGACCAAAACATCCAAATTTGATCTCATACATGCATTAGATATGATGGAACCTTACTATCATGTCTTCTATGTTTTCAATCATGAGATATCTCTCATTTGAATCCTCCATACTTACGTGGAGCTTATGCGGTAGGGTTACATGCCTTTTGCGACAAATTTCATAAATTCCATTTGAAGAGTAACTGTTGGTTTTCAAAAGTCCCCTTTATTTTGCTTTGAAAAGCTAAATCTAGGTCTTTGAATTTCATTGGTTCTTAAACTTTGATCTTATTAATTATGCCATGTGTCAAGATTGCGAGGCCTTTAAAACTTCCTTAAATTTATCACACCATTGTATCAAATTGAATGAGCAAGTGATCACCACTAGATCTTAGTTAGGGGCAAATCATTAACTATAAGTTTTTTTTAAAAGGCTTCAGGCTCGATGCACCATTGGATCAAATCCAATGAACAAGCAATCACTATTGGATCTTGCAAGATGCTTACCTTTTAATTAGTTACATGATCATATAATTCTTAGGTTTAAAATTTTCATTTAGAATTTTAAGTTTAAAATTACACAAAATGACTTAGGCTAAGATCTTTATATACTAAACTTGTCTTCATAAAAATCTAGGAATTTCTTAAAAGGATTTTTAGAAATACCCCTTTTGATTAGGCTTTAAAATTTGTCTAATTTAAATTTGATAGGTTCAGTCATGTAAAATACATCCTCATAGATGTCTAATGATGGGAGTGAACCTATAAAATTTAAGACAATGGATTTCTTAAGGCTTCAGGGATTATCTTGATTAAATTTGATGGGTTTGATCACATCAAATACATCCTTTTAGATGTCAAATGATGGGAGTGAACCTATCAAATTTAATATAGTGGAATTTACTGATCCAATAAATGAATGCCACATGTAAAGCCTTTGGGAGATCCTAAGGCTTCCAAGATTTTTTAGTTTAAATTTGATGGGTTTGATCTCGTCAAACACATCCTCATAGACATCAAATGATGGGGGTGAACCTGTCAAATTTAAGACAATAAAATATTTTTATCTCATGTTAAATTTGATGGGTTTATTCGTGTCAAATTCATCCTTGTAGACATCAAATGATGGGAGTAAACCTATCAATTTTAAGACAATAAAATATTTTTGGTCTAATGAATGAGTGTCATGCATAAATCCTTCGAAAGATCTTGAGGCTTCCAGTTCAATGTGCACCATTAGATTAGAACCTTCAAGCCAATGTGAACCACCAGATCAAGTCCCAAATGGTTAACAACTATTAACATCCTTTTGGGTATCAGATTTAATTTACACTATTATATCAAAACCTCTAAGCAAACAATCACCATTAGATATTTACAAGGTCCAAATCATTAACTGTATGTCCTTTTAAAAAGACTTCAAGCTTGTCACACCATTGGATCAAAATCAACAAACAAGTGATTACCATTAGATTTGTCAAAGAGCATAAGCTTTAAATTAATACGTGATCATGTATAAAGTTTATCCTAAGGTTTTATATTAATATTCGGTCATGTTTTAAAGAAAAAACATATTTGAAGCTTAATATAAAGTTAGACTTAGGATCATTTAATCAAAAGGAAATAAAATTTCCCACTAGTATTTTTCATGAATATTCAAATTAAAACCTTCTTTAGGGTTTGTTCCTTAAGAACCCTAGCTTCTTCCATGGAACCTGAAACTAATCACCTTGAAGACAATTATTATCAATTTTTAATCAATAAACGTAAACATGATCAAATAAATTAAAGCACATGTTCCCCTTTTAAAATTGATTTGCCTTTAAAATCCAAAATATAAGACAACTCTTCACATCTAATCCAGAATACAGACTTTTTGGAAACAAATATAGGGGTCCTCCTTTCAAAAAATAAAGATAGGGGGGTGTTGGTCTCAATAGGACAATTGAATATGATCCTTATATTTAGAAAATAGAATGTTAGGTGAGGTTCATAACTTTATTTTTTATGTTTTGTAGCTTGGTAGTATCTTCATCATAGGTTTGTTATATCTAGTTGCATTTCTATTAGAAGTAGAGTTTCATTGGCCTATTCATGTTCTATCTTTATCTCTATTGTACAAGGGTGGGACCCATTTAAAATTCTTACCTTTATTGATAAAAAAAACTAGTGAACCATGTATTAGATTCTCTAAAATGAAGTGTGAAACTATGTTGATCTTGTTTACTACAACCAAGATCACATCATACTTATTTCTACACAATGTTATTCCCTGGACAAAATCCATACTAATTACCTACCATTTCCATTCTATAGGATTGGGATAAAAATCTTGTTGGATGTATTTGTTTATCCTTGACCCCCTATAACTCTAAATATATTTTCATAAAATTATTAGCATTCATCTTGTAACCAAGACAAAAAAATAACTAGTTGTGATCTGCCATCATCTTAGTCACCCCTAGGAACCCTACATAAATAAAGCTATGTACCTCCTCTAATATTGTGGTTTGTAAACCACCAAAGTTTGGTACATAAATTATTCCCTTGAATCTAAGTAATCCCCCTCCTTTGATATGATATCCCTCATTCCTATGATTTTTACTATTAAACTCTAGAGCAGTCTTGACCTTATTGTAGAACTCATCTAATGGTAGTTACCTTAAATTTTGTTGATGAAAATTGGTTTGTATCATCGCCATGGTATCTATATAATTTCTTAGACTAAAGGCATTTGTATCTTCTTTCTCCTTTCCCTTAATGTATTCAATGTCTAAGTCATACTCACTTAATAATTCCAACTAGCACATTTGTCATGCAGTAAGGTTGGGTTGAGTGAAGATGT
>JARHVA010002789.1:2212500-2240000 GCA_037957365.1 Torreya grandis | reverse complement strand
ATTGATGAAGGTCATATGCCTTCATTTCTAATATAAGACTAATTTAGGAATGAGTGAAATATAGCCATCTCTACTTATGAATGTGAAGGGATCACCATAGATATGTAGGCATCTCAAGGAATGAATGTGGGTATAGTGAACTAACCCTTGGGATGTTCTCCTAGATTGAGGTTATGACTAAATACCATTTGGGTGTTATTTGAATAAGTGATTAAATATCTAATCCTTAGATTGATTCCATTAATGTGATTTATATATCATTCTTTTTTCCATATGCTTAGTTTTCTAGTTATAGTGGTGTGGTATGTTTATGTGATATTTGTTTTTGGGTAGTGACCCTCTTTGATTATTTTGTAAGTAAGCTTATTTTCTCCCATATTAACCTTGATCACTATAAGAGACCTACTTGAGAGATGGAGCTTCTTTGAGTAGTTTAAACCAGAGATTATTGAGAGTTTAGTCTCACCAAATCAATGGAAGGTAGGTTCCTTGTCATGTTTGACACTTTCTTATGTTAATGTGTGAAATTTCTTTGGGTCATCACACACACCTTGGGATTTTAAGGTAGTTTATGATAAGTAAACTTTGAGTGTAATGTTTCACCTTGGGTAGTCATCTAGAGCTTATAGAAACTTGTTTGAGTGATGTAGTTTATCATTTATTGGCATAAAGTTATAACCCTCTCTCAATGATGAGTTCTCATGGAGGATTCTATCACAAGTGCAAGGAGAACTACATCAGACCCTGATTTCATGAACTAGATATATAGGATGCCCAAGTTGTAGTTAGAGGCATCAAGACTAGGCCCTTATAGGTTAGGTTAGGGGTTCCTTATTTTCATCCTTCATGTTGGGCTTGCACATTATTATTTGGATTAAATTTGTATATAATATTAATTAAAAAAAGTTTGAGATTGATCTCTGTTGGTTTTTATCAAAAGGGAAAATTTTAGAGGTTATTTATAGCTAAAAGGATATAAGTACATTTTTTTTAATTTTGAAAATGGATAACTCTACAAAATATACATAGGTCAAATAGCCTCAAGTTTATATAATTTTTTATACTTATGTTTCGAATCACCTTATAGATTATACTCGGCCTTATTTTAGGACACAAATTCACAATAGTTGCTATGTATGTATCGTTTTGATTTGCCAAAAAAATATATGAGACATGTATAAGTTAGTATAGAATTTGTGTGTGTGTGTGTGTGTGTGTGTGTGTGTGTGTGAGAGATAGAGAGAGAGAGAGAGAGAGAGAGAGAGAGAGAGAGAGAGAGAGAGAGAGAGAGAGAGAGAGAGAGAGAGCACCTAAAACAGAATAATATTAAGGTAATATTATATTTTGGTTGACATGGTTTATTAATTGAAATAAAAAAATCTTTGAAAGGTCAATTATGGATATGGTTAAGACATTTTGACACACATTATATAGTTTATAATTTTAAAACTATGAAAATGTTTTGAAAAAAAATTAGTGCAATTTATAAAATTAAGTAAAAAAATCATGTTCTTCCTTTTATATGGTTTTAATAACTTAAAAACTTTATAATAAATAATTGGTTTTAATAACTAAAAAAAATTATAATAAATAATTTTCAAATCTAATGTTTATTTTATTTCTAACATTAAATGTGGTACAGGTAGAATTAAAGCTATGGGGATTAAGGTTTAGATCTTGTCTCATTTTTTAGTAAATTGACATCAACATATTGAGAGGCCTAAGGGAAAATTTAATGTTGGTCCAATAATCACCCACAAGATTAATGTAAGTTACTCGAATACATATATGATAGCTTCTTGATTTTTCTAGTCATTGATGTAAGGTATTGGTGGAATTGAAGCTATGTTAGTCAAAATATTGGAATGAGAGGTTGGAAATAAAGGTTTTATACTATAGTTTACTTGTGATTTCAATTGCAAGGTATGAATTTGTGTTTCTTTTATTTTGAAGACTGAGAGCAGTTATTTGCATGCATAGTTGTATGTCTTAAAATGAATAAATATAATGATAAGTTCCATGAAAATCATTTATTTAAATATATATGTTGATATTTTCTCAATTTTTATAGTCATTAATGCAATATCTTGGTGGAAGTGAAGTTCTAGGAGTTAAAATATTAGGACAAGGTACAAATAATTTCCTTGTGATTGCAACTGTAAGGTATGAATTTGTGTTTCTTTTATTTTCAAGAATAAGATCAGTTGTTTTCCATATCCCATCAATATGATGGCACCTATTCACTAAAAAATGAGGCAATATCTCAAGCTTGATCCCTGTAGCTTTAATTTGACTTACACCACATTCAATGGTAGAAATAAAATACATATTAGGTTTGATAATTTGGGATGTGAAGTCATTTATGTCATTAACCTCTTTTAACATTGCTTAGTTTTTTAAGCCTTGAAGATGTATAAACTTTAACTTACAAGTTTATAATTATTGTTTTAGTTATTTATTATTAATTTGTTTAGTCATTATAACCATATATAATGAAGAGCATGTTTATTTTACTTGGTTTTATAAATGTGTTAAGGACCACTTGTGACTTAGGAAATAAAAAAATATTTGAAAGGCCATTATTGATTATGGATATGGTTAAGACTTTTTGACAAACCTTATCATTATTGATTATGGATATGTTTAAGACATTTGAAAGACAGTGTTTTGAGCAAATATATTTAAAGAAATGATTTTTAAAGAACTTATCATTATATTTATTGATTTAAAACTAGATGATTGTGCACGCAAAAAAAAATCTCAGTATTTAGAATAAAAGAAACACAAATCCATACTTTCTAATCATAAGGAAATCAACTTAAAAATTGTCTGCACCTTTGTTTCCATCCTCTCATCCCAACATTTCAACTACCATAGATTTGATTATGCTAATAGATTGTATAAATGAATAGAAAAATCGATAAAGTATAACATATGTGTTTTAGAAACTTACTTATGCTCGAATACATATGAATCTCTATAATAAAGTTTACAACTGTTATAGACATGTTCTCTTAAACAAATAAAAGATTGAGAGCAGTTGTTTGCATGCACATTCATATATATTGAAATGAATAAATATAATGATAAGTTAACTGAAAATCATTTATTTAAAGAAATTTTCTTTCCATCCTCTCTTTTCATATTTGTCTTACCTTATGGCCCCATAGTTAGTTTATTATTTATACTCTATACTATGATTTTTTATCACAATTTTTGCTATACTTAGTTTATTAACTTATTTGGTTGGTCTTTATCATTGATGTCCTCTGATAAATAATGGCATACAATATAATTATTTTAAAAAATTTAAAAATAATAAAATGAATAAATGCGAAAGAGCCTCATGATCATTTCAACCATATTTTTTAGTAACGCAAAAATACCCATTTTATAGAATTTGAGAACATATCAACATACAAAAAGTAAAAATCAATGAAATGAATAAATATAATGATAAGTTACCTAAAAATAATTTATTTAAATATGTTTTCTTTCCATCCTCACTTTTGATAGTTGTCTTTCCCTATGGCCCCATAGTTGGTTTATACTCTATACTTTGATTTATTGTCACAATTTTTACTATACTTATTTTATTATATTATCTAGTTGGTCTTTACTAGATACTTATTTTAAAAAAATAATAAATTGATTTTATTTGATAAATAATGATGTACAACATAATTCTTTTAAACAATACACAAAGAATAAACTTAATATACATAACAAATCCTCATGATCATACTATATTTTATTTTTAAATGTTTAAGGTAATAATTATATTCTGGTTGGCATGGTTTGTTAATTAAAATAAAAAATATATTTGAAAGGATAATATGGATATGGTTAATATATTTTGTCATACCTTATTATATAATTTTTAATTTTAAAACAATTTAAATATTTTAAATATTTTTTTAGTTATGTCATCCTTGCTTTTCATAGTTGCCTTGCCTTATGGCCCTATAGTTGGTTTATACTCTATACTCTAATTTTTTGTCACTATTTTTTCTAGACTCAATTTATTATATTATCTATTTTGTCTTTATCACATGATTATTTTAAACAAACAAGAAATCGATTTCCTCTAAGAAATAATGATGTGCATGATACTTATTTTAAACAATGCACAAAGAATAAAATGAATAAATACAACAAAGCCTCATGATCATACTTATTTTTTTAAAATATTTATTATATTATAATTGGCATGGTTTGTTAATTGAAATAAAAAATATTTGAAAGGCTGATATGCATGTGGTTTATACATTTTGGGAGACATCATAATATAATTTATAATTTTAAAACTATGAAAATGTTTTGAATATTTTTTTAGTTATGTCATCCTCACTTTTCATAGTTGTCTTACCCTATGGCCCCATAGTCAGTTTATACTCTATGCTCTAATTTTTTATCACTATGTTTGCTATACTCAATTTATTATATTATCTAGTTGGTCTTTACAATGTACTTATTATAAACAAATAAGAAATTATTTTTCTTTAATAAATACTAGCATGCAAGATACTTCTTTTAAATAGTGCACAAAGAATAAAATGAATAAATGCATCAGAACCTCATAATCATACTATATTTTGTTTTTAAATGTTTAAGATAATAATTATATTGTGGTTTTCAAGGTTTATTAATTGAAATAAAAAAAATTGAAAAGCCAATATGGATGTGACTAAGATATTTTGGTAGATCTTATTATATAGTTTATAGATTTAAAACTATGAGAATGTTTTGAATATTTTTTTTGGTTATATCATCCTTGCTTTTCATAGTTGTCTTTCCCTATGGCCCCATATTTTATACTCTATACTCTAATTTTTTGTCACAATTTTTGCTATAGTCATTTTATTATATTATCTGATTGGTCTTTTGAGAGACTTAAAAAGGTATGTACTCAATTTATACTTAGTCATATGCCCATAAAATTTAGAAATTAAAAGGGATAAATTTAATCTTTAAAAAGAAGTACAAATTTAATCATTAAAAAGAAGGAACTGTAAAAAAGATCTCAACTATAAACTTATCGCCCTCTAACCTCTTTCTTCATTGGTTTTTTTATTAACACAAATTAAATTTTATAAAATAAATGTACATAAGTACTTTAAATTGATTAAAACCCTAGAACAATGAAATCCTAAAACCTAAATTCATATAATTTCATTTATGTTAAAGTTTTATTCCTTTGTGGTCATGGGAATCACGAAGTGAGTGATAGTTGCAAGAAAACGCCAAAGAGGAGTTTAAACATCTAATAAAAAAGTACAATCTAAGTAAGAAATACAAACCCTAAATGTCATGGGAATCATGAAATGAGCTATAATTTCAAGAGGAGGCTAAGGAGGAGTGTAAGTAGACAACAATGAAGTATAATCCAAGTAATAGATACAAGTCATACATATCTAAAAATATGTTCACACTTTTAATGAATTATAGATATATTTTAAGGGATTTGAACTATTTCCATGTTATTTTTTCATCATTTCTTTACTCATAATGTGAAAAACCTTTTCTATCTTATATCACAACCATTAATATTAGGCATAATTTGGTTATCACATGGGATTGTTTGTTTAGTAATGAGATCAAAAAGATCTTTGAATTTTCTTGGAATTGTTTTCTTAGTAATGAGAACATTAAGACCTCAAAAATATTGTGAATGTGTGTTTGGGCATTGATATGTTGATGAATTTGTTTTAGAGTTGCACACACCTACTTAGGGTTTAAGTTTGGGAAGGGTATGTAGCAGTTCATATTTGTTTTATCTCTCGTGTCCTCCTTGATTGGATTTATTCATTTGAGAAAGTGTTTGAAATGGTTGGACTACCTGAATTTCATAGGGCAAAGCAAAATAGTTATTTTGAAGAAAAAATTGGGTATCCATTGATCATGATTGTTATTCCACCTCAAGCATATTTTCCCTATGAATGTGTTTGGGGAAAGGGGTTTAACTTGTATTTTTCACCTTTACTTCTTGATTTAAATATGACGTTTAATTTTTTAAATATTTATAATTTTTTCGAAATATCTAATAGAAATCATTAGTCAATTTATACTTGTGTGGTGATTTTAATAGATATTTGCTAGTGGTTATACCTGAATTATATGATTCACTAAGATTTTATAATAAGTTTTAGGGTTCCATTCTTTACATTTACTTGGTTTTTAACCCCTCATTAATTTTGGTTTTTGTATATGTTACATTCCTTGAGATGGATATATTTTAAAAACCTTCCTTGTTTTACATGCCTTGAGAAGTATGTTTGAATGTATTCATGATCTGATAAATCAATAAATTATAAGTAAGTTAGACCTACTATTTAGGACATCATATTAATGTTAATTTTACCTCTTCCTTATTAAATAGATTAACTAAAAAGATTTCATAAATCACATTTTGATCGTAAGCTCACTTTTGTATGTTTGTTTCCTACTTCTTAGGGAAACCTTATGGTCATTAGATAATGAATTAAATAAATCATATAATAATTTTGTGTGGCATACTTAGTTATTATGTTTGAAAAATGACAAAAATGATAAAACTATCAAAAAACATTGGTTTAACAATTAGTCATCATTGATTTAACTTAATATTAAAAAATTACATGGGTTTTGGGATAATTTTCTTTGCATGATAGGGTGTCATCCTTATATTTTTCAAAAATAATTAGTTTACCCCAAGAATATACACTTGTATGGATAATAAAATTAGCTACTAGTTCTTATAGTTGATCTTTTAGTTCAAATAACTTAATTATTGTCATTCAATAAAGTGTTTTTAACTTAGGTTTAGAACTAGGCATGATATCAATAGAGAAATTAAATTTTATTAAGGTGGTAGTATTGGTATTTCATTGGGAAAAAAACATCACTAAATTCATTTAGGAAGGGGTAATATTATGTTATAGGTTCCTTTTCACCTTTCACTTCATTAATTTTCACTAAAAATGTGATGCACCCTTTCTTCTTAGCCTTTTTCAACTAGGTTACATAAATTTTCCTCAGGATAATGTCTCCCTTAATGTTTTACATAATTATGGAATACCCTTAATCATCTATACATGACATAGTTTGGGTGAAGCATTAAATTTATCTCAATGCTTCCATATCAAATTTACCTTAAATATCACATCATAAGATCCTAGGGATGCTACATACAAATATACTATAGTATTTCAACCTAGAACTTATAACTTAAAATAGATATTTGTATACCTTTTTCATTATTTTATTTCCATATTAGACTGACCAAATTGACATAAAATGAGAATTTTTATTAATTTTACTAATAATATCAAGAGATATAAAACATTTATATGCTCTTGTATCAATAAGTAGACATACTAGGAAACCAAATAGTTTTCCTACTACCTCTATTGGTTTCACTTGAAAGTCTACCTAGTGATTATCCACCATTGCATGAATCCTCCATTAAAAAACTTATTGTTGAATTGGTAGGAGTGCTCTAGACTGAACATTTTTTAATTTACAAGGATAGTGTTTGGTGTATTGATTTCCACCACAAGTAAAATATTTGCCTATTGGGCATTTCTTCTCTTGGGGATTTTCGCCACTATTGAACTTTCCATTACTATTGTTATTATTGTTACCATTTTGACCCTTAGGTGTATTCTTAGATTTGCCAAAGTTTATAGTCTTGAAAATGTTACCTAAAACCATGTTTTTGTTAACATCATCCATGTTGCCTTTATAAAACTTCTTTCTAAATGGAGTGGATTTTCACTATTGTGGTCCCTTCCCCTTATTATTAAATTCCCTTTTCACTGATGTAAGGGTATTTAGTTTCTATTTTATTTCATGTCTTTCTCTAACACTTAATATACATTTATGGGTCTATGGAGGTATACATCAATTTTTTTTTTAATATTTTTGGCACAAAATGAACTAAACCTTTCATCAACTTAGTACTACAACACATATTTTATAAGTTGAGTGTTATAAAAATAGGTAATAAATAACATACCTCCTTGTTAGAGATTCTACAAGTCTATCATATTTATATCAAACTATAGTTATGGTAACCATCTCTACCTAAAGTAGAACATAAATTATTCCTAAGTAGTGTTTTCTATTGATAGTTTTCTTTTAGATTTCAAGTTATCCCACCAATTCGAGTCCTCACCAGAGAGTTGGTAGGATATCTAAATATCCTTCATTTTATCTGATAATTTTATAATTTTGAATTAATTATCCATTTAAATTATCTATCTCTCTACACCATCCCCAAGTATTGATCCATTGTATGTTGGTGGGGCTATTCTTTTTAGGTGTTCTTCTAGTTAAATTTCTAATCGATCCTATTTTGGTGAGGGCTCATTATTGATATTTATATTAATATTATCCTCATTATCATTACAAAAATTACTGTTATCTTCATTATCACAATGATTTTATAATTTTGTCTCATGACTTTAATCATGAGAAAGGTCGTGTACTTGTTTTTCTAGGATACCTATTATTTCATGAGTAACAATTACCATGGCTAAGATCTGGTTGAGCTTAACCTAAAACTCTTCACCATTTTTATCATTTCCATCATTGTTAGGTGTATTTCTTATAGTACCCCATAAGGGTTAAATATTTTTATATTGTAAATGTAGTAATCCCATTAGGCTTAATTGTTGAAGTTTTGATATGATACCAAAATGAAATAAATCCTTTGAGGTATAGATAAAACTAGTAATTTATTTTATTAATACAATAATTATATTAACTTTACTAATTTTTTCTTAAAAAAATTAATATATTCATGTATTATATGTTTCAAAGAGTAATAATCGATTGAAATGATACAACACATCATAAGGGCATAGTTTAAGTACTTCTATTAATTACTCATGCATTCAAACTCAAACATATTTTGTATATCATGTCTTTCAGTAAAAGATAAATCCACTCTTATAATAAGAAATTAAAAATGTTTATGAAAGGTTTCACATTATTTAATGACTTAATAATTTCATCAAGGCAATGATATCTTAATAAATGTACCTCATGATTCACTTTGTATGGATCAATGAACACCATGATGAAATTAAATAAAATATACACTAAATACTAATATTAATGGAATTTAATCTAACCTACTAAAAATCCAACAACTATGTATTACAAGAAATCACTTCTTCATTGATTATGACACTTATCCATGTATACAAAAGTAACACCTTAAAATTTGGTTCTTTTTTCATTGATCAAAGTATAATCATACAATGGTGAAAAATCAAATTCTATATTTCCTCATTTTTAATTACATTTATTATTATAATATATCAAATAACAAGAAGTTTTATTCATACAGAATCTATTATTATTTTAATTTACAATAAGAGATAATGACGTGATTCAAGTTTTAATGTCTTTACAATTACATATTTAATAGTAATAAATCTTTACATACATCTATAAATAGGTCAAATGAAGATATTATTCAATAATATTTTCCTTCGTGTGCATAAATTTAAGAATAAGAACCTCTACGAACAGAAATAAACTATGTAGATATATAAAGGGAGAGTATCATAGAGGGATTTACCTCTAACCACATATCCCTTCAGATCCCCCACACACCTCTCATCCATTGAGAGTAACCTTGCCCTTCCCAATAAATATATATATGGGTCTCAAGACAAGAAAGAGATTGTGTAATTATGTCAATATCATAGTGACTCCACACAATGTTTTATGAGTGTGACAGTGAACTGAGATAGGAACTATTATCTTCCTAATGTATACTACCTATACATAATGGTCATGATCATTATTCTAAATTTTATAAGTACCCCTTATCATATCCAACTCAGTGAAATACTCTATTTTGAAGAGTCTAACTAGGATTCCCTCCCATATCTTAAAACTCACATCTCAAGGTCCACGACTATAACCCAAGGTCTTTTAATCTATGCATCCAATAGTTTCTAGGCTTTAGTGTTTCATGTGAGTAAATACTATTTTTATTTTAATGCATTTACGATGCAACTCTGTAGGTGGGTGTCTAATAACACCCACGTAGTTGAGGCCTATCCATACCTTAACAAATGATCATATAATATTTTGATGTATAAAATGAATAATTTTGATAAGTTATATAACTCTATATGGATTAAATTTCTAGTGGTATACTAATAATAATGTAGTGAATCTATGTCTCATAATCTTGAAGCTCATGACAAAGATGTTTGATTATTTGAATGTCAAAGTGAGATCATTTATAGTTTCCACTTTCCACTATATAGGATTTTTGAAAATCTTATTAACCATTTTTCCATTATACATTGGTTTTGATTGTTCAATTATTTAATATAATAAAATATTTAAGAGTTGTATTCCATTTACCATTAATACAAAGTTATTTTAAATTGAATATGTGTGTCACATTTAATTATAATTCCAATTTTAATATATTTCAATTGAATAATTTGTTTTTATTAGATGTTATAGTTATACACCATTTCTATTAGAAAGAAATATTTTCTCATACCTTACTCATATACTATCATTGTCTAAAAAGTTAGCAATAACTTAATGACATTATAAGGAGTTTCATTACTTAAAGGATTTTATCATTGTGACACTGGTTTGGAAAATTATAAAGGTTTTTTTACAAGATTAGAGAGATTAAAAGTATCCATCCTATGTTTTTAATTTTTTTAAACCATATATTTAATCAAATGGTCCATTATTATCACATAAAAATATGGATTTAAATGATTCTTTCTTCATTATGTAATAGAGATGAAATTCATTCTATTTGCACTAGCTTAATGATTGTTATTAACAAATATTCATTAGCCTTCCTTATTCCTACAATATATTGATTTGGTAGTGTATATTTACTAGTAAATCTTATACTAACAATTACCTTATGGGAATGGAAATCAATGGTACACTTTACTCATTGAAACTTAGTCAATACAAAACACAAACTATATGACTCAAATCACAATTATTTTTTGGGTTGAAATCTATTTTCATGTGTCATTTTATAGTTTATAATTGTTGATAAGGTGGATGAGATAAAATAGGTTTATATATTTTTTAAAGGCAATCCAAAATAATTTTTTAAGGTCCAACACAGTCATGAATAGTTAGAGGTGAAACGAAATGTAGGCCACATATTGGAATGCATCTAAAGGATATCAGTTGCATTTAATGGAATGTATTGAATTTTTTTTTGACAAACCTAATGAATTATATACATTATATATAAAAATTAGTGAAATCATAAAGCTTGAGATAAAAGGCACTATTTAAATAGGTAGGCATAGTTAAACTCAAAAGCTCTTATCAAAAAATTTAGAACATAGTATAAGGATGATGCAAACAACTAATATTATCTAAAGCATTGTCAAAGTAAAAATATATAGGGCCATCATAAGTATAATGATATAAAAACAATTTTGATGCTATTCCTAAGGGCCAAATTTTTTAATTTAAAGATAACACAGTAGAAAAAGAATAAGGAACTAAAAAACTAAAAATATAACTCCACTAGAATAACACATGTGAGACATAGTGAAAGAATGAGCAAAACTCAATTTTATATTCAACATTTACATTTAAGACTGTCATACACAGCTAGGTGTCCTATTATAATAGTTAAATTCAATATACAATAAGTAAATTATAATATTTAAGTTTTAGAAGGGATAAAACACAACCAAAAAGAACATATACATTGTTAAATAAGCATACAAAATTAGATTAAACCATGAAAGATAAAATTATGGAATGAAATACAAATACATGATTTTAATTGCCTTGATTCTTTATAGGATTGGTGTGGTACCTCAAGTAAGGATGCATATTATTCCCATCTAGTTCTAGATACTAATATTTGATATTATATAATAGACTAGTCTTATGCACTTGATAAATATCACCCATAGCTCAACCATTCAATTCATGACCTTCTTATTACCAAAACACTTGTGTTCACCATCTCACTATGCCTAAATGTTTATCCTATATTATTAAATTGATATTGTGATTACTCATATCACATGTATCCCATTTTATTCATAAAGCTTGATTGATTTCTTACTCTAAAAAATTTATATCTTCAACAACTTTCATCTTCCAAGACACTACCATCTAGATTAGGACACTAGAATTGATGGTAGAGTCATAGGTCTAACACTAGGATTTAAACTCTAAAAATGGTCAAATTTTCAAATATTTAGACATGTATGGATTGGCCTATTTATCTTAATTAACCCTTTCATGAGATAATTTCAAAGGGTGTTGATAAATTTAATTATAATAAAATTCATCATCATCAAGTTCAAATCAATCACACATATATCTTATACCAAGGAAAAACACCTCTTAGGCTTTAAAAACTACCATATTCTTACCTATTTCTAAATTAATCATAGGATCAACCTTCTTACAGGTCTAACAAATTCAAAGAGAAATATTTTTCAAGTTACAAGATAGATCACTACATACACTTGTATATATCATATTTCATAATTATTCACACATAAGACCATATAAGAGATATAAATACATCGTTATGAGGCCCTCTTTAGATTATATGTCTTTTTCAATAACACTCATAAACAGATGGGTATTCGCAGTCAACTTGAATTCACTTGAGTCCACTAACCCTTATTTTCCATGGTGACATGCCCAAGTTGGAGGATCTAGAGTTTTGAGATACATATTGATATCCATAACTTGTGTGCACGGTCCAAACAAATAATTTGTAAAGTGATAATTTACCCTCAAAGGCACTGGCATTTTTTATATAAAAACACTTGTATTTTTTATATAATAGAAGCATCAATGGTAGTTTCCAAGCTGATATAAATAAAATATTAAGAATCTAACAAATCACCACAAAACACATCATCTCTTCTCTTCCACATATATTTTATATATTTACCTACACATCATTAAATAATAAAGTATTTTTTCTTAATTATTTTATTACATTCTAATTACTATTGGCATTTTAATTTCTATATTTATCATACTTTCATAATTCAACATTGTATCAAAATATTGTGAATCTAATTTTTTTAATTGGACTATTTTTAAAATAGATTATCCATTTATTTTATTAGTTTCTTACCCCACTAAATCTTTCTAAAAAAAGTTAAAACATTTGGTGAACCCAACTTCTGAGTCTTATTACACAAGCCTATTTTTCCTTAAAGTTTTAAAATTTTTGGTTTTCTATTTTCTAAATTTTTAAAATCTTAAAATCAAATTCTACATTAATTATGATTGAATTCATCATGTTTAATATGGATACATCTAATACTTATTTCATAATACATGATGATGTTTTTAATTTTCTATCTTCCATTCATTTCTAAATCAATTAATGTTATTAGAAAATGGATTCAACAAAATGGTACAAAAAAAGAGTGATTTAACACAACATAAAAATCCAATATCTCTTCATAATTATTTTTACAAGTATTTGACCCTTATTTGGCTTCACTAAAAGCTAACATGCATTGTCCCAACCTTTTATCCCACCTAGATCTTATTCGAGTTACATCTACCATATCACTACCATTATTCTCCCACAAATTAGTTTGGATTCTAAATTTTACACAATTACTACATAAAAAATAAAAGTCACCCAGCCTATTTATTCACTTCTCAATATACAACAAGTTCTCCCTAAGCTTAAACTAGTCATAATATCTAAATTATATGATATTATTGAAAAGTTAAGGAATACACTAAAATGAACCCAATTTTATTTTAAAGTTGTATATCAGAGTACACAATGGATGTATAATGGACCCAAACCTTGCTTGATGAAGAAGTGATACAAACTTAGTATACCCACATATGCATAATCAAAAAGGTTAATCTTAACCTTATGAGTCATCAGAGATCACAATAAGACCCAACATGGAGACCAAGAGAACATTGTCTCTAATGGAAATCAGGAAAGGTATCTAACATTATAACACACATGGAAACCCACTATCAATAGAGTATAAATGGATTTAAGCGAAGGCTCAATAACATACAACATGGAAAACATATCTTGAAGAGTAATCTCAATCACTTCTTAGCATAATTTTCATAGTCCAAGCACATGGATGAACCTACCATCATGCCTTTCTATAGCCTCCAATAGGTAATAATATAGTGGCGACACAATCTTGAATAATTATAATTGATACCAAATTGGCAATTAGCCAATATGATTGGCTAATAAAGATGGAAAGAGGAATTAATACACCTCCAATATATGGCATCCCACACACACACACACACACACACACACACACACATGTATATGTGTATATATAAAACCCTTAACATTGATTTTATTATCAATAGATGTGTTAAGGTAGAAAATGCATACTTACCCAAAGAATTTACACTCTCAATTAGCATTCTACCCAATCCTGTAATCAAAAACTTATTGAGCAAGATTAACTTTTGCAACATTAACCTCTCATTAATTTAATGGATTTGTTAATGAATTTATATCACTTCCTATAACATCATACTAAGTATTTATATCATGAAAGAGTAGTGTGTTTGACTAAACACCCATGTATCTTATTCGTGCATACCACAGTTCTAATAGACCAATTTGCAAAAGTATGCAAGCATCAAGGTATATGTTCATACTAATGGCAATGCCTACTCGGGAAGAAATCCATCCAACATGAGGAGAAGTTAAAATTCATATCCATCACACAAAAATGATATCCACAACTATATTTCTACCACTTTAATCAAGTAAACATATAACAAGGAGAAGTATCAAATAATATTCCATTTCCTTCACAATAAAGGTGGTTTGAGGTTACATTACTTCATCCAAGAATCAATAACTAGTTCCCAAATCACAATGTATAAATTCTCATAATGTTGCATGCAAGTTCAGAACACCCAAGGAGTCTCTACACTCCTCATAAAATTTGAAACCCAGCTACCATTGGTTATAAATTCTTATGATAGATCAAGATAATTTATGATGACTACAAGATGGAATGAGAATAAGCATATGTATACAAAAAAATAATTAGA
Organism: Torreya grandis; assembly: GCA_037957365.1. Classification (NCBI taxonomy): domain Eukaryota; kingdom Viridiplantae; phylum Streptophyta; class Pinopsida; order Cupressales; family Taxaceae; genus Torreya; species Torreya grandis. The sequence continues at coordinate 2,224,955 of JARHVA010002789.1, read as the reverse complement.
TATCTCTCCTTAGCTACCATTGAAATTAATATTCCAACTTACTAGTGATCTTATCCAACATACTTAAGCATATCAAAACACTCAACTACCAAAATGCATAGAATCCATTGCCTAGCAATCTCTATATCAACATCTTCATGGTGATTCAAAATAAGGTAATATATATAAAGAAGTTGGGTAAGATGGCATAATAAAACCAATACCACCTTAAATGAGCACCACATCAATACCATATGATCCATGATGAAAATGCATGACATCATACTAACATGTCATTAACAATGGGTAAACAACCATCAATCCATTATACAATGCAAGTATGTCTATAAAAATCTTGATTCAAGTCCCATGATTTACTTTTTAAGAGAATAAATAATAAACTTACATAAAATTTCATCATTAAGGAATGTCATATTAAGCATGCATACATCATTACCATACATATTCAGTTGGGTAAGATGGCATAATAAAACCAATACCACCTTAAATGAGCACCACATCAATACCATATGATCCATGATGAAAATGCATGACAACATACTAACATGTCATTAACAATGGGTAAACAACCATCAATCTATTATACAATGCAAGTATGTCTATAAAAATCTTGATTCAAGTCCCATGATTTAATTTTTAAGAGAATACATAATAAACTTACATAAAATTTCATCATTAAGGAATGTCATATTAAGCATGCATACATCATTACCATACATATTCCATGGTGAAGATAACAAGGTAATTTACCAATGTAGAAATAGATTGAAAATCAACTATCCTTGTAAGGATGACCCAAGTATGGAGTTAGAGTATGCTTAACCACATAATAGGTAAATTATTTGCCTAATAAATTCCTTACTCAAGAACTATAATAGTTTATATTAAGTGAACATAAATAATTTATACACGATGGCATAATGAAATACTACTAAACTAAGTATGTGAAAACCAATTACAAGTTATTATGAACTCCAACACAATACACCATATCAGTAATATCAACTTGTACTCTTGTTCCAAGAGGACCCTTATCCAAAACAAGGTCAGCATACCAAAAGTCAATGTAACTAATCCAATGGAAAGTAATTACAACTACAGCTACTAGTCATGCTAGATGATAGTAACATATGTCTATGCTAGCAAAGAGATAAAAACATGTAAATAACATTACCAAATATAACATACCTATCCATGAAGTCTTCCATGTATGGAGAAGAAGAAACCAAATAGGACAAGCCCTCCCAACCAACCCTATGAGTCTTCCATAAGTGGCCCTCACCACCCCCAACCATAAACTAGATGATGGTTTCAGCAACCAGGGTCTAGGAGGAAGTTTTGAGCAAGTTTAGTACTAAACCAAAAAACATCACATCACAACCATAATAGCACCAACACACGACATAGTCTTAACCTAGGGTGCACACTATATAGTCATAAGCATACTATAAGGGATCACATATAACTTACCACTACATTCATCCATGTTAAGGATTAATAAATAAACTCAACCCATCACAAAAATTAAGTAATTCAGCCAAACATAAAAATCAAGCAAGATAGCCAATATGGAAATCAAGCAACATAACTAACCATAGAAATCAGGCAACACAATCAAACACAAAAAATAGGTAACAAGATAAGGGTTCCATTAACCAATAAAAACCACGATCAATTATAAATAAAAATCAATTCAAGGATCGAATAAGCAAAAAATAATGCTCAGGTGATGTATTAACCTTGGTTACCAACAATGTCATTAATTCCCATAATTGGTATCAATTAAAGATCCTAGTAAGCATTCAAGTAATAAAATGAATTAAATGCTGAGGATCAATATGGGGGATTCAAGGGATCCTCATGAGGTCTTACAACCTCATACGATCATTAAACATTAAAATCAGGTCCACAAGAGTTGATGGATCTACAGGCCATTAAATTGGCCTTAAATAACAATAAAAACCCCTCAAGTAAAGGTGATCCTAGTAGGGCTTCACCTATGAATTTGCCTCTCAACTATATATAAACACACCCAACACAATATTAATCCATAGTGACATTTAATTTCTCAGTAAGACCTACAGAGGATTTTTGTCAAACCATAATAAGGTAAATTGTCCAATCAACTTATGTAAGGAACCAAAATAATAATTAGTAAAATAAAGAAACCTTGATTTTGCCCTAGTTGTAAGAATTCAACATAATTTAAATATATAAATTTTGTCATCAATTGATGCACTATTAATTAAGTTTAAATAACCCATATTTAGTAATAACTTAACTTCTTGGCAACTAAAATCCAATAGACCTTTTGCCTTGGGGATAAATGGATTAACAGTTTAATAATTATTTAGGTCAGTTTTCAAAATTAGAAAAGTATACATACATAGCATAGTTATATTCACTAAAGACTATATTTCCTGACAGATTAATTCTAGAGATAAATCACCTAATGAAGGTTACCCAAGAAATTAATATAAGCCTCTCATCAATTTTATATTAAAAATAATAATTTATATTGATAATACTGGTTTGTTACAAGGATTTAAATAGATCCCATCACAATTTAAATAATTTAATTTATGAATTGATTCCCTTATATATGGGATCAAAATAACATGGTACAGCTTCTATCTTAGCATATAGAGTTTGCAAATAAATAACAATACTCAGTCAATTGGGTTTATAGGAAGTTAAGGCATTATGATTTTAATAATTCCACTTCTAGTAATTACCAGTATCATGCATTAGTAAACTCAGCTAGTAGAAATATATATCTAAACATATTTTTTGGTCTAAGAATGTAATAGCAAAGAGATACATTCCAACAAAAAAAATAAAATGGCCAAATCATGGCATTGTATAAAAATTAGGAATGTGAAAATGTCTACATTGTTTGTTTCAAATAAACTAGCCAGTACAGTCATTGGAGTGATTTACCTATTCAAAATGTAGAGGAAAAAGACAATGTAATGCTATCACCTATCAATAACTAGGTCCACATTATTTCTAGCTAAGTGGCTTGGCCCCTTGAACCAACTACTATGCTCTAGTAAGTGATTCAAGCTCCTCCCTATATTTTCACTTTTTCCCTTTCAATCTCCTTCACTTTGTTTCTCCTCCTAGTCACGCAAGACTCTACCTTCATCTTCCCCTACCATGTTCTAATTTCTCCCCATACAACTTATGGTGTGTGTTATTTTGTTTTTCCACTACCTATGTCTTCTCCTCACCAATGTATTCTTCTTCATACCTCTTTTCTCTCACTCCACACATAGTTTAGTCATCCTATCTATCACATACTTCCCATGCCATATTTTGTCTGTCTTTCCTTACTTCCATGTATCCTATGCTTTTCAACACCTCTCCTTTTCTTCTCTTGACTCTCTATCCTTTTTTATTTAATCCCCTCTACCTCTATATCCTTTCCTCATGTTCATCACCCCCTTGTGTTTCTTACACTCCTCCCTACCTTCACTTACCTAGCTGCCCCCATCTACTCTCTGTTGACCTCCTTTTCCTTCTTCTTACCTATCTCTACACAACTCACTATATGATCTGCCATCATGGCTCCCCATCACCACTTCATCCCCTAGAATCTTGTGTGTGTGTGTGTGTTTTTGTGTGTGTGTGTGTGTGTGTTTGTGTGTGTGTGTGTGTGTGTGTGTGTGTGTGTGTGTGTGTGTGTGTGTGTGTGTGTGTGTGTGTGTGTGTGTGTTTTAAAAATATATATACAGATCCATAAAATTGACCACTTGATAACATATTAGAATACCAATGAATCCCACTCAACAACTATTTAATTATGTTTGTATACATTTGTATATACAGAGAGAGATATATATGCATGTATATTAATAAAAATATATCTACATGCATATATATACATAGATATGTATATATGTATATCTATATATATCATATATCTATATGAATATTATATGAATATATTTATATACATTTATTATATGCTTATGACTCTACATATATATATATATATATATATATATATATATATATATATATATATATATATATATATATATTCATATTGTATCAATAATCATTATCTGGTTTCCATAGTTATATTTTAAAGTAGAAATATATAACATATATATATATATATATATATATATATATATATATATACAGAAATATATGAAAAACATTTTGAGGAGGATGTTAGAATAATCAGTGTCATAGTTCCAACTGTCACTCACATTCTTGGATAAAGATGGGACAACTTATATAATAGATTCCACAACATCATGGGCCCAAATCCAAGAATCATTTACACTCAAAAAAATGGGGATCATTATGCCAAGGCAAGGAACAAATAAAAATAGAAAGCACCAAAGACCAATCAAGTCAAATAAGATACTTGCATAATCAACAAGCAAAATGATAACAAAAGGCCCAAACAGGATAGAAATACCACCTTGTAACAACTTGAAAATGGTGGCATACATAATTATCATATGCATAGGAGCAATAAGACCAATTCCACACAATATTAGAAAAGATGACATAAACTAAGAGGAATAAACATATTTGACTAGAACAAGTTCAAGTCTCTAATTCGTGAATAATACAATAGTCTAAAACATGACAATAATCATGATTACTACATTACCAATCAAAATTCATCTAACTTGTCAAAACCACTCCTACTACCCCAAAAGATGACACCAACATCTAGCCGAGCTCATGGTCCACACATGCAACCACTAAGTGGAATCTATCAATAGTATCTAGTCTAATAATTAATAAAAATGATAAATAGTAATGTACTAAAATCAACATCAATTATATCCCATAATACATACATCATCAATACAAAACTATGACCATGATAAATTACATCAAGTGTAAAATCATAAACATGATATGTATATCAACCTAAAACTCAATATCATAGCATTAGAATAGTATTATAGTCTAGTTATGCAACGAGTGTAGCAATCGGCCATATGAATGCTAAATCCATCATCTAGGCAATCAATCAAGGTGTATAAGGGTAATATCATGACATCCTCCCCCTCATAGAGTGGAGCCATATCAATGACTAAATCAACAACTAAGAACTTGGTTGTCCCTGGGGAATCTATCACCCTCTATATAAGATTTCATCTACTCAATCATAATATCAATAGAAAAACATCATTTTACATATCAATAAGTAAGAGGAAGTAATACACCATTTATGTAAAAATACATTTGTGATTAACATAATAAATCATAATTTATAGTCATGTATTATCTTAATACAAGTCACAAGAAAAGTCATAACAAATCACCTATCATTTTAGGACTTTAAAATAAATAATATGGAGCTATCAAAAGTCATATAGCAATAATGGCTAAACACAGACCTCAACTCAAGGTTCAAGTCATATTTATAATGCCAAAGTCATTTAAAGCAGCCAAAAATGGATAACATAACCTTGGGAAAAGGTATAAAAGTTCCAATTTTGTTAATATTAGCACAATTACCAATGGTATACCATTGTTTTAATCATAGATCTAAGAAAATATAAAATTCATACACCCAAAAAGGCATGACTTTCTAAGGAAAACAACAATACCAACTATGGAAATGAAATTTCCCATCTCAATAAAAGCCAACAAAAGGCTTTTGCTATCTTCCAAGCACACCTCTATCAGCTAAAATCTTGTAAAAGATAGGTAATTCTAACAAATTTCTACCATTTAGATCCAATTTTTTTCTAGAGATCCAAACACCAACTGGACGTCCCTCTTATCAAGAGAACATACCACAAAAATTGTAACTTTTATGATCATAGTTGTAAATCATACAATCCCATCAAAATTTTAACATGAAATAGTGTCTGCACCAACACACATTATGTCTCACACATAATTTTAATCATCATTCATCATAAAATACTATCATAAGATAGTAACTCATTTTTAACGACTACTTCCAAATCAACAAAATACCATTCAATGGATAGTATAGCATCCCACACTATCCACATTAAATAACAAGAAAGGTCAACCCATGCCATACATGATACCCCAAAGGTTAACCACATTCTCCCTAACCACTTTTGATCTTACATAATGGTTATATAAATCATAGTTCCACCATCACACTGTACTTACCTCATGGTAGTAAATAGAAAGAAAATGGGTACCCATAAAACAAAATCCAATTGATCAAGACTTATAGTTTTCATTTTGAGCACAAAACCAACAAATTATCTAGTCATGCATAATAAAAAATGTATTCATACCAATATATATATATATATATATATATATATATATATATACACATATATATATATATACATATATATATATATATACATATATATATATATATATACATATATATATATACATATATATATATATAGGTATAATAAACAATACCTCAATCATAGCATGTCTATACACACATGCCAATACATGTGTGCATTTCAACAAGTACCTCTTTACTAATTTTCATACATGTCCTCAGTGTAGAACTAGTTAATGCTTCAAAAGGCTTACATAAAGATATTCCACATAAGTTATTTCACAACAAACTCAGAGAGGTGGTTAAAGAGCACTAAACCATAAGGCAACCATTATGTAGGAGGGTCCCATGGACAATATGTGGCTCTCATGGTGCACACTCTGAACAAATTAGGTGGCTACCTCATGTAAAGGGGTGAAGTGGATTTTTAGCCTATAAGAAACTCTACTCCCTAGCCCATACCTAGTCTATCCAATACGTAAAAAGTGTCTCTTCACCCTTGACCTCACACTTGCATCTATATTCATAGCTAGAACAATGATGTGGGATAACAACATACATCACAATACTATACCTTAGAAACTTAACAAGAGATTCATCTTGCAAACAAAATTATATTACACAATGCCTTAATTCATAATTTATATTTTAAAAACACAATAATCACATGTATAAAATAATAAGAGCATATAGGCAATGAACTAGGTAGAACAAAAGTTTACATGATTCATGAGGTTAAACACTTTCACACTCACAAGGCTTATACAACATATGTATACATAACAAGTTACATGAATGAAGGAGAAATGTAAGATAAATGAATAATCAGGTATAGGTAACTAGGTCAAGGTATTTTCCACATCACAATGGTCAAACACATAGGTAGGTGAAGCACAAGGGTCTATGAATCTACATCGGTCAACTTCATGTATAGATGTCATGTAAATGACAATAGATACCTATCAATGGTACCACATAATCAATCATAAAAATATTAATTTGCTCATGCAAGCTAATAATAATCACCCCATCAGGCCCTCCAAGATTGACCCACACCCTTAGTCCTCCCAAGACAACATACCCCTACTTCATTGGATAGCTTGCTCATGCAAGCAATCAATGAACAACCAAGCATTATCTTAAAATTCTGACAAGAAGGTTATATCACAATTCAACCAATTGACTAAATCCAACATGTCAAGGGTTGAATGATGATGTTTGTGTTAATGCAACATTTAATTGGGAAGGGTGAGTTTATCTAAGGCTCAAGGAGAGCATCATATCACTAGTATAGGAATTATAATTTCTCACAATCAGCAAGTTCAATCAGAACTTGCAATAAACATCATCATGGATGTAGGACATATCCCCTATCTCAATAGACATCCTCATAGGTGTCAAAAAGAAGTCAAGTCTGAATAGACATCCCCATGGGTGTATAACCCAAATAGGATCAACCAATATATGCATAAAATCAAGCATATCCATGATATAAAACATATGTCATGTATGTAAAATTGATCCAAGATTGTAATATCATGCCAAGACTAATTTCTTCACCCTTTTTGAAGTTACAAAGCAGATTGCTCACTCAAATTAACCCGTAAAAAGCTAACAAAACAAATCCTAACTTAGTTGAAATGCATAAATTTTTATCTCTACATAAGTTTACCTATTTATAAAATGCATAATTGTTTCCATTTAGCCAAGCAGACAACAACTATACAACAAAACCTTTCAAGGTTGCTAAAAATTTTAATACATTAGATGAGCTAATGCCTCCTAGACATTATTACCATAATAAAATTGTGATATCATTGCCTCTAGTCACTTATAGTGACACCCAAGTCAATCCAAATCTATGGTTGTTCACCATAGCCATTACCGCATAGTCATGACATGAAATTTTAATCATAACAACTTGTTATAAATAGAAAAAGAAGTAAGGTGTCCTTGCTATCTAAAACTAACTCACCCCATGGAGATATGTTCACTCCACTAAAACCATCCAAAGTATGGACTTTGGCAAGCATACCCATGCAAGTTCATAGGTTACTAATAGTTTGAGGTAATCCTTTCCATGACAATAAATCTCAACTTAGCTAACTTACTAAATAATTGCAATACTTTTCACACCCTATCATACCCTTCAATTTTAAGTTGAACCCTCAGTCTTCCCTAGGTCATAATGTTCTAAGTATATAGTGAAGGCTCACTCATACAAGCTGATCATAGATACTTAGGCATCATTACCTTCATTCTAAGAGTGAAGTCTATATCACCTAACTCTTATTGACCTACTAGTACAATTCAATGGTTATCAGATAAGATTGGCCCTAACAGACCCAGATTTAGGAAGGGTTAACCCAAACCAAGGATAGTGGGTGATAACCACCAAAATAAGAAAAAGTCCATATTCCTTAGAATCATTTTTTTTTAGCATTGCATGGAACATTAACACAATAATAAGAATAACATAATATCTTAACCTTTGGCCTAAAGGTCAAATGTCTTTAGAATTATTTCTCAATCCTACCTAATTGGGACAACTCATTGGTCACCATGTAGTAGTTTTACAAAACCCAGAGTTTCCTAGAGTAGAAACACTCCTCTGATACCAAATGAAATGACCCCAATTTTTTCAAGTTGTATATAAAAGTACACAATGGATACACAATGGACCCAAACCTCACTTGATGAAGTAAGTGGTACACACTTAGTGTACCCAAGTATACACAATTAGAAAGGTTAATATTAACCTTCTGAGTCATCAGAGATCACAATAAGACTCGACTTGGATACCAAGAGAACATTATCTCTAATGGAAATTAGACAAGGTATCCAACATTCTAACACACATGGCAACCCACTAACAAGAGATTACAAATAGATTTAAGCCAAAGCTCAATAACATACAACATGGATAACATATCTCAAAGAGTGATCTTAATCACTTCTTAGCATACTTATCATAATCCAAGCACATGGATGAAGCTACAATCATGCCTTACTACATCCTCTAACAAGTAATAATATAGTGGTGGCACATCCTTGAATCGTTATGATTAATACCAAATTGGTAATTAGCCAATATGATAGGCTAATAAAGATGGAAAGAGTAATTAATACACCTCTAATACATAATAGCCCACACACACACACACATAACCCTTAACATTGATTTTCTTATCAATAGATGTGTTAAGGTAAAATATGCATACTTTCCCAAAGAATTTACACACTCACTTTAGCGTTCTAACTAATCCTATAATCAAGAATTTATAGAGCAAGATTAACTTTTGCAACATTATCCTCTCATTAATTTAAGGGATTTGTTAATAAATTTATATCACTTCATATAACCTCATAATAAGTAGTTATAGAATGAAAGAGTAACTTGTTCGACTAAGCACCTGTGTATCTTATGCATGCATAACATGGTTATAATGGACCTATTTTTAGAAGTATGCAATCATCAAGGCATGTGTTCATACTAATGACAATGCCTACTCAGGAAGAAATCTAGCCAACAAGAGGATAAGTTAAAATTCATATCCATCACACAAAAATGATATCCACAATTATATTTCCACCACTTTAATCATATAAGCATATAAAAAGGAGAAGTATCAAATAACATTCCATTTCCTTCACAATAAAGGTGGTTTGAGATTGCATTACTTCATCCAAGAATCAACAACTAGTTCTAAAATCACAATGTACAAATTCTCATAATATTGCATGCAAGTTCAAAACACCCAAGGAGTCTCTACACTCCTCATTGAATTTGAAACCCGATTACCATTGGTTCTAAATTCTTATGACAGATCAAGAGGAACTTTTGATGAGTACAAGAGGGAGTGAGCATAATCATATGTATATGAAATAAAAATTAGATATCTCTCCTTATCTATCATCCAAATTAATATTCTAACTTACTAATGATCCTAACCAACATACTTAAGCATATCAAAACATTCAACTACCAAAATACATAGAATCTATTGCCTAGCAATCTCTATATCAATATCTTCATGGAGATTCAAAATAAAGTAATATATAAAAATAATTTGGGTAAGATGGCATAAGAAAATCAATACCACCTTAAAAGAGCACCACATCAATACTATATGATCCATGATGAAAATGCATGGCAACATACTAACATGTCATTAACAATGGGTAAATAGCCATCAATCCACTATATAATGTAAGTATGTTTATACAAATCTTGATTCAAGTCCCATGATTTACATTTCAAGAGAATACATAAGAAACTTACATAAATTTGCATCATTAAGGAATTCCATATTAATCATGCATACATCATTACCATACATGTTCCATGGTGAAAATAACAAGGTAATTTACCAATGTAGCAATAGTATTAAAAACCAACTATCTTTGTAAGGATAACCCAAGTATGGAGTTCAAGTATGCTTAACCACATAATAGGTAAATTATTTGCCAAAGAAATTCCCTACTTAAGCACCATAATAGGTTATATTGAGTGAACATAAATAATTTCTACAAGATGGCATAATGAAATCCTACTACACTAAGAATGCCAAAACCAATTACAGGTTATTATGAACTCCAACATAATACACCATATTAGAAATATCAACTTGTACTCTTGTTCTAGCAAGACCCCTATCCAAAACAAGGTCAGCATACCAAAAGTCAATGTAACTAATTTGAAATCCAATGGAAAGTAATTAAAACTATAGCTATTAGTCATGATAGATGATAGTAATATATGTCTACACTAACAAAGAGATAAACAACATGTAAATAACATTGCCAAATATAGCATACCTATCTATGAATTCCTCCATGTATAGAGTATCGAAAACCAAATAGAACAAGCCCTCATAACCAACACTATGATCCCTCCATAGGTGTCCCTCGCCACCCCCAACCATCAGGTAGATGATGGTTTCAGCAACCAAGGTCCAAGAGGAAGTTCTGAGCAAGCTCAATACTAAACCAGACAATATAACATCATAACCATAATAGCACCAACACAAGACATAGTCTTAACCTAAGGTGCATGCTATACAGTCATAATAAGACTAGAAGGCATCACATATAACTTATAATTACATTCATCCAAGTTAGGGATTAACAAATAAACTAAACCCAACATGAAAATCAAGTAATTTAGTCAAACATAGAAATCAGGAAACATAGCCAATATGAAAATCAAGAAACACAACTAACCCTAGAAATCAAGAAACACAACCAAACACACAAAATAGGTAAAAAGATAAGGTTTCCATCAATGAATCGAAACCATAATTGATTATAAATTAAAATCAATTCAAGGAGTGAATAAGGAATAAATAATGCTCAAGCATTGTATTAACCTTAGTCTCCAACAATGCCAATAATTCCCATAAATGGTAGCAATTAAAGATCCTAGTAAGCATTCAATCAATAAAATGGTTTAAATTCTAAGGATCAAAATGGTGATTCAAGGGATCATCATGAGGTCTTACGACCTCATATGATCTTCAAACATTAAAACCAGGTCCACAAGAGTTAATAGATCTAAAGGCCATTAAATTAGCCTTAAATAATAATAGAAACCCTCAAGTAAAGGCGATCCCATTAGGGCTTCACCCATGCATTCTCCACTCAACCATACATAAAGACACCTGATATGATATTAAACCATAGTGACATTTAATCACTCAATAAGACCCATGGAGGATTTCCATCAAACCATAATAAAGTAAATTATCCAATTAACTTATGCAAGGAACCAAAATAACAATTAGTAAAAGAAAGAAACCTTGATCTTGCCTTTGTCACAAGAATTCAACACAATTTAAATATATAAATTTTGTCATCAATCGATGCACTATTAATTAAGTTTAAAGAACCCATATTCAGTAACAACTCAGCTTCTTGGCAACTAAACCCCAATTGACCTTCTGCCTTGGGGATAAATGGATATAGCAATTTAATAATTGTTTAGGTTAGATTCCAAAATTAGAAAAGTATACATACATAGTAGAGTTCTATTCATTAAAGCACTATATATCATGGTTGGTTAAATCTAGAGATAAATCACCTAATAAAGGGTTACCCAAGAAATTAATAGAAGCATCTCATCAATTTTATATTAAAAATGGGAATTTATATTGATAATAATGGTCTGTTACAATGATTTAAATAGAGCCCA
>JARHVA010002789.1:2185000-2207500 GCA_037957365.1 Torreya grandis | reverse complement strand
TGTATATATGTGGTAAATTAAACAATTTTTCAAGATAAGGTCATAAAGGGTTGGTGAGTTGACCCCAAAAATAATATATATCCATAAAATTGTAGTGATCCAGTCCCATCTACTAACCCTAAAAATTTGCTAAAACCAAAATATAAAAATTAAAATATTCATGAATTAACAAATAATCATCACTAAAAAAACCATGGTTGATGAACATGATCAAGTCATACTCATCCCTTGTGATAATCATATTATATTACAATAGAACACAATCAAGCCCTATCCAAATACATCAATCCACATAAGGCTTCACCCATAAGCTCATCAAAGAAACCACTTGTACTATCTATGGCACATCTCCCTAATGTCCAAAAAAATATAATGACATTTGATCAACACTAATGGTACTAGCAACCCCTATCAACTCATATTATCATCGATAACTGATCGAAGACTAACTAATGTTATGTCTTCTTCCCCTATCAGGTGAGAGGTGATAAGATGTGTAACGAGAGAAATAAAATAAAATAATCACATATGCTCCATGGCTTGAATATCAAGGAATAAATCCAAAAATGAAACTAAAATAATCAAACTACTAATACAAAAAATTACATTCAATCATTGAACCCAAACTCTAAGGGAATAGCTAACTAGAGAAGGGTAGCAATCCTTTAGCCTCCAATAGATTCTCCAACTTACAATGTGACACTTACACTTTTTCAATCATCAGGATCTTGATGGACCTATAAGGGATTATATATTTGCTCACATCATAAGCATGAGATGCCATTGTGAAAATTTACATTTTTAAGGTGTTGGACTCCATCAAAAATACACCTTTATACATCATGTTTGATAAATTTGTCACAAACACCACATAGAAAAGCGTCAAAACACAAAATAAATCATTTTATTTTATCTAAACCATCCAAATACCTATAAATAGATTAGTCATATGACCACCTTTTCATAAAATAATGATACATATTATGGAAGTTATACCATCTACATTACATCAATGTGTCAAATTCATACATGATTATATAGTAAGGACCATGCCTATAGATGATGACCCCTTAAAATTATATAAAATGTTATAATCCAACATCAAAGAAGTTCATCAAATGATATCAGCCATGAAAATAATTCCAATCGATCATATATCAAATTAAGAGATAGATGAATCAATAAAAATAAATCATTTAATTTAATATTTTCATAATACACTAACATTCAAGATCCACACAGATGCACATAAGGGACAAAAAAATGAACAAAAGGACAAGGAAATAGAGAAAAATACATTTCAAAAGGAACCAGTTATAAGTACACAATGATAAAATAAAACATTTGAGATTCTTCTTATTAGTGAATTTTGAACAAGATGATAATTTTTTCTATTACTATGACAATGATGATGATATTACTATAGATATGGTAGATGAATAGCTTTAAAAACACAAATTTGATCCACTTTAGCATATTTCATAATTAATTCATACCTATATGCCTTGGTATGTATAGGTTAAATTCATCAACAAGGGATGTAAAAAATGATATACATAAAGGAATGGTAAAGATAATAGATGAACATGTGAATGATTTCTATATAATCCATCCCTCTTGGCTAAAAATTTTAAGTCATCCTTACAATGGATACATGTAGATACATCATGTAAATAATGTGGAGTCCTCACATAGGTCACCACATTAGATTTTAAAAATTATAGTGCAATAGTATGCTCTGCACATAATACTTTTTATGTTACTTGAGCACACAATAATATCTCTACTAGACATAGCTCATGAAGCACATTGGTATGCACAAAAGTACTACCATATTGTGATTATCATTGAAAAACAAGCTATGATAAGGATCATTATGAGGCACTACAAAAAAAATTACAAGTAAAAAAATTAAGGGCATGTATATATTATGTAACAACAACAAATTCAATCAATCTCAAAAAATTCCAAAGTCAAAAGTACAATCAAACATACTCAAAAACACCAACAACAAGAAGTTGTAACTATTATTGAAAATATTGATGGGAAATATTATGAGCATATAAAGATTGATTTAAATAATTGGGACATAATTTATAGATTTACAAATCTATGAAATCTGGGACATGATATACATGAGTTATAACATTGTCCACTCTTCCCCTAATCTCTTGGATACATTATATTATCCATCATATGTGGACCAAAAGTAGTTGATACACCCATATGGGTAATCAATAAAATATCACATTTGTCCTTTCATTTTGGGTAGTAGTATTCAAATAATATGAAGTAAATAGTGGACACTACCAATATGTGCCTAATGCATGACGGATATAATTATAGACCAATAGCAACAACTTTTGGTAGTAAATTACCAAAAAATATTGAAGAAGTGGAAAGGATTCAATATATCAAATTTTGGAAAGCAAGGCCTCCATTTAGTAATGTACCTCCTAAGTGTGAGGACTTATGGGACTAGTTTTTTTCACCCTAAAATTTGAAAATCCTAAAAATTCAAATATTCCAAAAATCATAAAAATACAAAAAATTTAAATAAAGAAAAAATAATTAGCATTTACATGTTTAATATCTTTTTTATATGTTGTTTACTTTATGTTAGTAGATAAAATATCATTTAATTTATATAAACACATGTGTTTCAAGGGTAATTGAGTGTGATACATGCATACACTAGATCCATGATACATGAGCTTATAGATGTTGGACCTTTCATCTACTTGTGTGATACTACATTGGGGGCATCTACTTCTATTGATCATGATTGTTACAAAGTTGCATTGGTTTATGATCACATTAAATTATCATGTTGATCTGATATACTAACTATTACACATGTCTATACTCATGCTTATATTTGACATGGTGTGCTAGATATGATATGCTATAGGGAATTTTTCTAACACATGTATTCAATAACTAGTACTATATGATTATGTTGGTTTTTTATATTTCACTTATTCATATTCTCACATGGCTTACTTGAGTGTACTTATTTTTTATACCTTACCTCAATTTTGGAACATTTGATCATGTTCATTGTTTGTTGGCCATAGTGCCCTGAGTGTTGTTTCTTTGGTGTGTGGAAATTTGAACATGTCTTCCCCTTGAATATATGGAATTTTAACACCCCCCTTTTATATGGTCCCCTTAAACACCTTTTGTGTGCCACTAATTGTTATTGTGAGTGTGATTAATTTATTTTTAAGCTTGTGCTTGTTACTTATAGATGTTTGCATGATCCATATCATGTATCTTAGGGCTTATTGTGACTTGACACTATGAGCTTCATTGATACATATACTTAGACATGATATTGTTATATACTTTTTTACTAAATGATTGATAAAAATATAGCATGGACATCTTATCCTTTTGAGATAAGGTGACTATCATGTTGTATTCCCCACACCTTAAAAAGAGGGAAATTTAGTGGGGGCATGTCATAGAGACATGAGTCCACATACACATAATTACCAAAATTTGATACAGTTTACATAATTTGGATATACACTTAGGTTAAAATATTATGCATTTGACACCAATTTTCACATATTTGGGATAGAGATTTTTATATTTGTAATAGATATTATACACATTTTTCAAATCAGATAATACATTTTTATACATATTTTAGTTTGGAACACATTAGAGTTATACATGCCATGAAAATACACTAAATCATAGAAACATATTCAGATTGTATACACATTTATATAATAACCTTACCAAGATGCATTGATTAAGCTTTACCTATATGTATTAGTTGGATTCATTAAGTAGTGGGGTTCAGACTCAATGCCCTTAATGGCCTTGGCTCTACTTCCTTTTTTCAAGTTTAGATGGTTACACCATTTGACTTGGGAGAGATTTGCTCAATTGGCTAGATGTATGCACTTAAGTAATGAAATTAAGATCCAATGATATCAATGGCCTTGGCACAACTCATCCTTGCATCATATTTGAGGCATGCTTACCCTATAATTCTCCTATTCACATCTCCAAGGTTTAGTTGTGAACCTCACTCTCCAATGCTTCAACAATGAAGAATCATTACCAAAGGAAACTACCAAGAGGAAACATGGTTACATCAACACATAGGTATACTCTTTATTTGCTATCGTTTCTTTCAATTATTTTAATTATTCATTTTTCACTAGTAACACTGTAACATTATCTTAGTTGTAAAAAATACAAAACAACAAATTTAAGCAAGGCTCAAGTCAAATCAAGGTATGTTGTACACACCAAGGTACACATTTCTTTACTTTAAATACTATTTTCATCCTTGTACATTACTATATTAAAATGGGGGAAATGTAGATAGTAAAATATGATTTTATATGACACTTTAAAAATACAATTCATGGCTCAACCCTTTAGTTCATGACCTTCCCCCTGCCAAAAAGCTCATGTTATCCATCTAACTCTACCTAGATGCATATCCTATAGTCTGGACCTATTATTATAATTACCTAGACTAGTTTTATTCTATAGTTTACATAAAAGATAATTAATATATTACTCTAGAAATTACATATCTTAAATAAATGTATATCCTCCTGGACACTACCATCCAAACTAAGACAATAGCGTCGAGGCTAGTGTCTAAGTCTAAAGCTTGTGTTTGAAATTTATAAACAAATAAATTTGAAAATATTTTCAAATGTATGGGTCAGATTATTTGTATTAACTAACCCCCCCTCCCGCCCTCCCCCGCCCCACATGATATAGTTTCAAAAGGTATTGTATAGATACAAGTAAAACACCATTCATTATCATCAAGTGTAAATCAAACACACATATATATTATACTAAGAAAAAACACCTCTCGATCTTAAAATTATTCCCTATTTCCAAATAAGTCATATGATTAGTCTTATTATAAGCCTAAATAATTTGAATAGTATCCCATGAAAATTATTTTTTGATTTACAATATATATCACTACATGCACTTGCACATAATAGATTTCACACTTGTTCACACACAAGCCCACATAAGGGGTAGAAATATATCGATATGAGACCCACTTCATATTATATGGGTATGTAGGTAATGTTCATTTATAGGTGGGTCTTTGAGGTCATACACTTGAGCACACCAATCCCCCTTTTTCAAGGTTGCATGCCCAAGTTGGGAGATCTAGGGTTTTGAGCTATATTTTGATATTTATAACTTGTGCAAATGATCCAAACATATAATGTGCAAGGAGACAATGAAACCTAACATGCACAAGTGTTAATTACAAAAAAATACATCTATCTATTATAATAAATAAATATATAAATTAGAATATAAGCATTGACAGTAGTGTTTAGATCTTAACAATTGTGTCTAGGCTGATAGAAAGTAAATATTTATAATTTGTTGAATCACTACAAAACATCATCATGTTTTATCATGTAATTACATATGATAGATTCTCCTATAAATTATTAAATAATCTAAGTATTTTGTTATATTTATGTTTCTACATTAAAATTACTATTGGCATTGTGCTTTATATATTTAATATACTTCATAATTCATCATTTTATCATAATATTGTGAATCTAAATTATGTAATTGGTTTGATTTTAGAATAACTTATCCATTTGTTTTATTAAGCTATTCATCCCCTAACTCTTTATAAAAGAGTTAAACATTAGTCTCCAATGTCCTTTCATTTCCACAATGTGTATTCTCTGTCACATAAATAGAATGTTTTTTTCTTTTACAATAAAGTGATGTGTTTCTCAACCCACTACCACAATTGCATCCTCCCAAATAGATTATAATCTAATTGCTATCCCAAAACAAAATGTGTCATAGTTCTTTACTTATAACTTGTGAAAATGTCATCCTTTTTTTTAATTGAGTAAAATGTGTGTTGTTTTCATTTCGTCTCTCCAAAATGTGCCTTATGAAGAAATTATTCATCTAGAGAATTTACTTCCTCACACTTAATTTTTCTTCCTTTCTAAGAATATTGGATGAGAAACTCAAGTTTATTAGCTAGATAAATTAATTTTGGATAGAGTTTTATTTGTTTTTGAGTTCTCTTTTTCTCCCATGAGGTAAAAAATTTCAACCATATTCATTTATTAAACCTTCCAACTAGCCATGTGTTAAATAGTCTATATTTATACCCTTTTCAAACATATATAGTTTAAATAAGCATGAATTTTAATTAACCCTTCATTTTATTATTTACGAGTTAAAATATGGTGAATGTCTTTCTAGACATGAAACCTAGGTGAATATAATAAAAACCATTCTTTATTGGTGAAATGGTTTAAATTTTACACACAAAATATTTTTAAACTTTATCAATTACTAATGCTTTCTCTCTTGTAGGAACCTGTCAAATCTCAATATCTCTAAGTACATGCCTTAAAGGGTGCATCAAGAAAGGGGTGGGTAGACCCTTAATTCTTTACAATATTTTTTTCCCCTATACTAACACGAACCTCTCCTATACATTTCCCTAAGCTTTGACACCTCCCTTAAACACTCCTCCAAGAAATTAACTACTTGAAATAGCCCCTACCTAAGCCAAAACCTCTTTTTGACATTTATCAAACAAAGTCATCCTCGACCAAGCTTGTACTAATAAGATAAGCATTTTAAAGGATTAAGTTAGCCTTGGCCAATCTAATATGGGACCTAACTACTTTAATAAGTAAATAACATGGTCAATTGGGCCAAATATATCAAATAAAACTTCAAAAGGTTTTACGGTTAGATTTGACTATATAAACACATCCTTTTTGCCATTTCATTGACAGAGAGATAGATTCAATCATTTATTTATGCATTTGATTATCCACCATCATAATTGAGGAGCCATTGCATAACATTTTCATACTATACTTAGAGACACTGATTTTATTTTTTAGGAGAAGTCTTTTGGATGCATAGAGAAGTCATGTAGCCTACATCTGACCTATCTTTGTTATGCTTACAAAACAAAACAACCTCTTGTGAAGCACCATGGCCAAGGGAGAGATTTAGACTTGATGGGTTTGTCTTCAAGGTAAGTATTCTTAACTCTTGTTCATAATTATTAAGTAGATAGATTTGCATTTGTTAGCTTATGAATATCTTTCTCTCTCCATGCATTAGGATTACCTCTACATTAGCTTGAGTAGAGTTCTTATTTCATGTTTACTCTTATGTTTATTACCCCCATTTTTTTCCACATGCTTTGGTGAGTACTAGATTAGTTTTAATGTTTACTTTGTCATTTACTTATGATAATAAATCATAAGACCTAGCTAGGGTTATTATATGGTATTGCTTGACTAAAGGCTTTGGAACCCTCTCTAGTGATATTATGTGGTAAGGTACCCCTTAATTAGGTCTAGAAAATCCATATTGGTAATGACCTTAATTGTATAAATGTACCAACAAGTGGAAGGAATAGTGTGATTTATCTTCTCCAAGCTAGTATTTATTTGTATATCAGCTTCACTTTCACTTATATACATTCTAGTAAACCCGACATGAACTAACCATTGTAGGTTTTTATTTCATGGCTTCATTTATCATAATTTATTATATATTTTCATTTTTAGAGTACTAGATTTAATCTATCAATATAGTCCAACATTTTATGCACAAGTTTAACACATAGTCATTATGATCAACTCCATATTTTTCTATGTGGGTCATTTTAAACCGTAGGTAACTAGATCAAGAAACTCGATTTAGTTCTCTTCTTATACATACATGTTTTTATAATTAGTATAATTTAATCTATTAGTAGGATAAAAATCATCTAAACAACATAATATAAAAATAACAACTTCAACATCTTCAAAAATAATTAGGTTCATTATTACCATCTTAATCATTTTTTATCTTCATTTAAAGTCCTATTTTTCATAATTTTCAATCTATAAATTTTTAACCCTTTAATGAACTAGGTTGACTAGATCAACATAGTTATGTAGCTTGTTTTCCTTCCTAGAATTCTCAATTGATTTGTTTGACTATGTTATTCTAGATCTTGCTTCAACAAACAACATCGACCTAGTCAATTAGATTTTGTACTATTTTTATACATGGTCATCTAAAGTAACCTTGTACTCTTCAAACAAATGAATTAACTTATTTTGTTATTAATTAATTTAATTTTCATTTTATTTATTCATTTCTTAGAGTAGCACATATATACTAAATAGGGGTTTTAATTTATCAATTTAGTCACACTATTTTTCTTTTTCATAGATTTCCAAACCACATAACACCAAAAAGCATTAAACAAATTCTATCCAAGGTCTACCTACTTATATTTCATCACCAAGAATCTAGCTTGGTTTTTTGGCCAAGTATAAATATATGATTGATGGTATATATTGGAAAAACACCCAAGACCCTTATCATTGTGAGATTATAAAGTGAAGGGGTAGACCCCAATACGAAGACAATATTATCACTAATATAGACCCCTTTCAACCTCAACTACCTAAAACCATCCTTAGATTTCCTTTATAATTCCTTATTATAGCCAACTCTCTATCATATTTATTTCTAAAAATTATTATAATTTCAAGCATTTAGTAATGACCACTTAGATTATTATTTCTATTATTATTGTTTGGTATATGATAATTGTATGTTGTATTACAAAACTTGTAATAGCTAATGTTGGTGCAAGGTTTATGTTTTGTGCCACAACTAGATCGACTAGATTGATATAGTTATTAGTGTGTTTATTTCAAGTATTCTACACAATAACACTAAATCATCTACAGTCACAATTTTTAAAACCTATCTCTACCTTCAACACACAATTGATCTGCTTAATTGTGTCCCCTATAGTCTTTATTTTCGCACATAACATAGTCACTCTATTTAACCCAGTCTCTTACAGATTACTTTTTATGTTTCCCTTCAACACATAATTGACCTATATGAACATTTGTCATTCATATTCTTAGTTTAACCATCTATATAACACAGTCAACTAATTTTTTTGTCTTTTATAGCTTGTTATGTGTACTATCCTACAAGTCAGTACTCACTGGTTCAACCATGTATCCTATTAGTTGACCTTATTTTTTACCAAGTTTTTAGTTCTCTCCTTCATCATTAATTTATTGATTGAGGGTAATAAAAATTTGAAACAATCAAACATTATGAGTTTTACCAATCCAAATAGGTTTCCTAAGACACCTCTTGTGGTACCCACCATGGAACAAAGTCATATCCATGTTGCCACCTGCACTACCAACTATGGGAATCCTCCCCATTCTTACTCAAAACTTAACCCTTTTTTATTTATCATGTGAATTTGATATTTAATACACCATGTAAATTCTCTTTTTCATCAATGAAAACCCTCAACATAGAGGAAAAGATCCTACAACCATATGTAATCTCATGATGGGGCCTCATATAGGAGAACCTCATTCACCTTATTCTACTTTTTACTTTCAAGAATTTCAAGCATTTCAAATCCTATAATCCTAATCTTTCTCTTTATACTTTCAATAATTTTAAATTCTTTCAATTTAAGATTTCATACATTGATTATATAATATAACATGTTCTTAGTTATAGGTCATTTACCAACAAAACACTCAAGTTGGGCTCATACAAAGATAAGGTATGGTTGGACTCACACAAATATAAGGTATGTTATACACACCTAGGTATGTATTTCTTTCCTTTAAGCTACCAATTTCATTACTAGATTAAATGGGAGAAAATTCATACTAAAATATGATTTATATAGTACTTTAGTCTTGTATACTTGAAAAACACCTATCATGGTTATACCTTTTAGTTATAGACCTTCCCATGGTTGAAAGGCTCACATTCACTATCTCTTTTTGTCTAATTACTTATCTCTTAGTCCATCCATTTTATTTAGATGACCAAGCCTTCTATATTGTGAAAAAAAAACCTAAACCTAATTATTATCCTCACTACCAATTTTGGACTTGTACTTGTGTCCTAGGCAGAACATGTATCAATGCAAGTGTTTATTTTCTTAAAAAGTGTCTAGTGCATAAAATTCAACTAATTTACAAAATAAATGGAATAAAAAGGTTGAACTAAGTGATTTAATGCAAGATATTTCTAAATTGGATTGGTATATATACAAGTTCAACCTTCATTAATTATTCACCTAATAATAACATATAACTCATAAGGTAATATACAAATAAACACTCAATCAATAATTTAATTGAGTAAATATTCCGTAGTTGTCCCTATTTCCATATCATTTATATGAGAAATATTTATACAGGTTTGAAGCATTTAAAAAGCATCCCATGAGCCATATTTTACAAGGTACAAGTTATGGCATTACATGTATTTGTTTATCATTTATTGCATCCTTGTGCACACATAATCCAACACATATGGGAGAAATACATTAGTTTGAGGCCCTCTTAAAATTAGTGGATATGTAGGTAGTGCCCATTAATAGAGGTGTTTTTAGGGCTAGCTCGACACTATGATCCCACTAACCCATTTTTTACACATTGTTACTCCAAAGGTGAAGAGATAGGGTTTCACCATTTGAAAATGAGTGACATCCTATGTGCATGATCAAAATAAATCATAATAAAGGTGACATAAAAAAAATCTTTAATTGGTCACATCCAAGTCTATCCAATATTATGTACAAGGCAGTTGTGGCAGAGTTAGACACCCACATCAACACAAATGTCTAGATCTAATGTAAGTATCTAAGGTCGTAGAAAGGATATTCCCATAATCTATTAACTATTCGAGTATGATATTCTAGTCCATTTCTATCATGTTTCTTCCCACATAAATACACATAGTAAACCAATCAAGTATCATTTGATTCAAATTTATAAAAATATCTATCAATAGTTGTATTTTACTATTTTTTATCAATATTAGTTATATAGATTCAGAATATTATTTGTTTGAGTTTTATATTAGATGGGCTGCTTATTAGATTAGTTAACCACCAATATTTAAAATTTAGTCTAATCTTCTTAACCCTATATACCCCACATATCTAAAATTTAGGGTTAAACAGTCTTGGTTTAGTTAGGTATTTTTAGGAGGAAGGTTTCTTCAGGGATTAAGTTTAGGGGAAGTGTAGTGTATATAGATATGATTGATAAATAAAAATGTATCTTGCAAAGCACCATCAGTCTGACCACACCTTGCCTAGTGCACCCTTTAAGGCATACACTCAAAGAGATTGAAACCCAGTGGGTTGATACAAGAGAGAAAGTGTCAATAAATGATAAAGTTTATAATTGTTATTTGTATACACAAAGTACTAAGAATTAAAGTATATTATTGTCCATTTTAGACTATATGAAGTGTGTACTATAATCAAATTAGCTCATTTTATGATTTATCAAATAAAACCCTATAATAAAAGATTTATTGGTTCTCATTTTTTATTCCATCTCTTTTTTGTTAGGAGTTTTTCCATAGTGACAAAACCTTTGCCTCAAACACTAGTGTGTGTCCCTACCATGTAAAGTATTTATGAATTAGGGTTTAGGGTTCAATTTCTAAGGTTTACGATTAGGTTTTCAAAATACATGATTGAATAGGGAAATGAAAATAAAGTAAATCACATTTGAAAGAAAGGAAATTGCATGAAGTAAATTTGATTTTTTTTGGAATTGAAATACAAATCTCTATTTTGGTGCTTCCCACACTTAATGAATTTAATTTACATAATGGAATATTTTTACACAATAATCCAATCATGAAATCAAATAACACAAGTTATATTTTTTTATTAGAAAATAATGTACATACATGTACAAAAAATATTTAATTAAACTACAATAATAGATGAGAAATCAGACTACCAAATCTATGCAAGTGGGCCCTATAATGTTTAGACTATAGCTTGACTTCCCTCCTTTGCTACAGATAAGTTACTTCAAACTAATTTTATTTCATAAAAAAAAATTATGACATACTAAAATATATACATCTAGTTAAATTTCAATTATTAACTAAAAACTTATAACTTATAACTATCTCACCACCTACAACTCTTCTCCTTATATAGCATAGGTAAGTGGTTTATTTAGATATTATAATAATATAATGCTTACAACCATAAATCATGGTTATCCATAAAATACAATAAGTTGCAACAATAAAATCATAATGTTGCAACCATAGAATAAATAAAATGAAGGAAGAAGGGAGAATATAATATTTTAGTTGAAGTTTTTTATTTATCCCTAGATTTATGGGATTATATTTGGCCCCATAAATCATAGAATATATTCAACTCCTAGTACACACTAATTATCATGGCCAATATGCTTACACATCATGTTATTATGAATGCTCACAATTAGTGGGCATAGGTGGAATAGTGAATGACCACATGCTATCAGTAAATGCATAGATCCTTATTATAGTTACACGTGCCTAAAATATTATGATTGTAACTATTGGCATTAAAGGAAAACTTTTTTTCCAAACTTTTTTTTTAATATTTTTTTTCAAAAAAGTGTTTCGAGAAATATCGCATTGATGGAAAAAATTAATTCTTCCCAGAGTGTAAGTTATGTTTTTTCATTTCCACCACTCCTAGAAGCCATGCCTCACCAAATCCCAAAAAAAATCTAGAAAAAACTTGCCCAAATTTAAACTTTTATACCACTTGTAATGAAATTAATTAGATGTTCACATAGAATGATACTATATCACATAGAATTAGCAAATATGAGAGATCACACAACAATAATTGATAGTAGAGCAAAATACTGGATAATATAACAAAGCCACTTTGAGGGAGAAATATCCAAAAAAATGCACTAATAGCATAATACTTAACATAATCCATAAAGACTAACCACTACCTCCTATATATAGTCTACTTAGCCAGGGTTATTCCATAGGCTGACCTATCTAAGAATATAAAGAAATGTAACAATTATATAAAAGACGTATGTAAGCCACAAGTCAACCACATGTATTTCTAAACACACCAATGGTTAAAGGTGTATAAATCCCCTCCCCTTCAAAATAGCATTATCCTCAATGTTGTGTCAACTTTGGATGTTGCTACACAAATGCTTCATCATCCCAAGTGGCATCTTTACATGGTAGATTCGTCTATTTGATCAGGTACTTTGTAATCACATTGGAATGTAGTTTCTTAGTTAAAATGTGAAGGATCACCTTAGAATCAAGAACAAATTTACCTTCCTCATCCAATTCTGTTAATTTTATTTGAATGGCAACTCTGTGTCCAATGAATTTCTTCAAGTATGATACATGAAATACTAGATGTATGTGAGTGGATAAAGGAAACTCTAACTTGTAGTCCACACTACCAAAAAAAATTTAAGATCTGATAAGGCTCATAATACTTAGGAGATAACTTGTTATCCTTTTTTTATTGTTTCAATGACGTCTTCTTATATGGTTGTAAATGAACAAAGACCCAATCACCAATGTCAAAGTGCTTCTCACTTTTATGTTGATCTACCTATTGCTTCAATGATATCTACTTATATGGCTATAATCAAACAAAGACCCAATCACCAATGTCAAAATGCCTCTCACTTCTATGTTGATTTGCCTATTGCTTCATATGATTATGGGCCATAGCTAAATTTTCACACAAACTTACAAGGAACTCCTATTGATGGTGAATATGTTTTTCAATTGTACAAACCTTAGGATGGACCTTCAAGGTTGAAGTGATGGATGGAGGGTGGTGTTGACATACTGTCATAAAGGGACACATTTTGGAAGAACTATGAATAGAAGTATTATACCATCATTCAACAAGTGACAACCAATGAATCCATTGATCCTATTTATCAAATAAAAAAACAGAGATATTCTTCTAGACATTTATTGACTACCTTAGTTTGTCCATTAGATTGAGGATGATAGGATGAACTATGAGCCAACTGGGTGCCCAAACATGTAAATAACTTAGTTAAAAATTACTAGTGAAAATGGGATCTCTATCACTGACAATGATCTTAAGGGTCCCATGCATTTTTTAAACTATATTGAGAAAAGTAGTAGCCACTAAACTAGTAAAAAATGGTTATGATAAAGAAAAAAATGAACATACTTACTGAGATGATCCATAACAACCATGATAACACCATCAAATCTTGGTAACTTTATAATGAAATCCATAGACACCTCTTCTCAACATTGGCTAGGGATGCATAAAGGTTGTAAAATCCCTGGGGTTTTGATGGTTTCACCTTTGTTTTATTGACAGATCATACATTCAACCACATATTTTTGAACATCCCCTTGAGTCATTCCCAAAAAAAATCTTGCTTGATTTTGTGATAGATTTTCAAAAATCTTGAATGACCCACAATTGGAGTTGCTTGAAGTTCCTGAAGGATTTTTCATTTAAGAAGAGAATTCTTACATAGGTAAAATCTATCTTTATACCATAATGCATTATGTTTCCATGTGAATTTTTCAAATGCACCTAAACCTTGCTAAAGATTTTGAATAAAATCATGGGTAGCACTATCATGTTCTCATTCTGATCATGTTTTATCTAGCTAATATACCTACAAAATGGTTATGGCACATAACAGTGCCTCAACTGATTCTTCCTTTCTAGATAGTGTATCTACCACCACATTGTCCTTGTCTTTTTTGTAGACTATTCCAAAATCATAGCCTAACATCTTAGTTACCCATTTTTTGTTGTTCTTCAAATGACAACCATTGTTCTAAAAACTATTTGAGACTATCATGATCAGTCTTTACCTGAAGTGATGACCCATAAAATAAGGTCTCCATTGTTTGACTACATGAAAAATGGCCATCATTTCCTTCTCATACATGGGTTTGTGCTGATTTTTACCCTTTAGTTGATGACTTTCAAATGCAAGTGGTCTACCTTCTTTCATGAGTACAACACCCATACCATATCATGATGCATCACATTCAACCATAAAAGTCTTAGAAAAATTAGGAGTGGTCAATACTAGAGTAGTGCACATAGCCAATTTCAATTGTTCAAATGCCTGAGTAGTTGCATCAGTCCACTGAAAGGAGTCTTTCTTCAACAAAGAGGTGAGCGGGGCTACAATACTACCATAAGTTTTGGCAAATCTGCGATATCAACTAGTTAGCCCAAAAAATCCCTATAGTTACTTGAGTGTCTTAGGAATTGGCTAGTCCACCATTTCTTGGATTTTTTTAGGACCCACTTTCACTCCTTCATAATAAACTAGATGAACTAATATTCAACTTCAAAATCCCTAGAATTACATTTGGAAGGTTTGGCATACAATTGATGTTGTTCCAAAATGGAGAGTACATGTTTCACATGTTGCAAATGGTCTTCCCAATTTTTACTGTAAATGAGGATATCATCAAATAATACCAGAATAAATTTCCTCAAAAATGGCCTAAAAATAGTATTCATCAAACTCTAAAAAGTAGATGGTCCATTTGTTAGTCTAAAATGTATAACTAGAAACTCATAATGGCCCTCATGAGTCTTGAAAGTTGTTTTGGTTATGTCTTCATCACAGATCTAGGTTTGATGATACCCAAAATGCATATCTAACTTGGTAAAATAAAAATCACAATTCAATTTATATAGAAAATCATCAATGATAGGAATAGGAAATGTATCTTTGATAGTGTACTTGTTGAGTTCTTTGTAGTTAAGGCACATCCTCCAGGTGTCATCTTTCTTTCTCACCATGATAATTGGTGAAATATATTTGCTTTGGATTTGGTGAATGATTCTTGCATCCAACATCTCCTATACCATATTTTAAATTTCACTTTTATGGGCATAAGGATACATGTATGGCCTGATGATGGGTGGTGTACTGCCAAAAATAAGTTTGATAACATGATCATGTGTGCGACTAGGTGGAAGTCCTTTAGGCATGTCACCAAAAATAACATAATGGGCATCAATCACTTATTGTAGATCAAGAGGTGGAGATGGTTGAGTTGGTTGTACTTTCATGGAAAACAAGTGAGCTATAAATTCTTCAGCACCCTTATAGAGAATCTTTATCATTTGATGGGAGCTAATAAGTTGTGAAGATTTAGCCCTTAATCACCTTAACTCAAATGTCTTTTCTTCAGAATGAAAACACATGAATAATTCTTAGAAATTCATCTCAATAGTGTCCAAAGTGGTGAGCCACTATACTCACAAAACAATATCAGCTCCACCCATGGAAATAGAAAACATAGGAGAATCCAAAAAGTAGTCTCACATGGCTAGCTTAATACTATGATATTTTCCTAAATAGCTAGCAATACCACCATCTATAATCATAACTTGAAATTTTGGAACTGGATAAATGAAACAGTTCAAATGAGTAGCCAACTTACTATTGATGAAGTTGTGTGTGCTCCCAGAATCAATCAAGATAGTGACTTTATGTTTCTTAAGGAAACCCATCACCTTGAGAGTTTGGGGAGTACTAATGCCTGAAAGGGCATGACAAGAAATAGTAGGCAGAGAGTCTTTAGATTCCTCTTCAAGACTTATGCATCCTCACCATGTAATTCTTCATCATCTTCATCATCATTGACACCTTTAATGAAAAATAGCTTCTTTTCATCACAATGATGGTCTTTACTCCATTTGTTGTCACAACCATAACACAACCCTTTAGCTCGCTTCTCCTCAATTTATTATTATGTTAATCTAGTGGGATATGGAAATGATGGTGCTAGAAAGGTGTGATCATGACCAGTAGTGAAATTTTTTCTTTTGATTGTCTTTGAGGCCACCCAAAAATATATCATTCAAATTTTCCTTAGTGATATATTTCACCCATAAAGAGAGATTCTAAAATTGATGAATATAATCCTTCATAGTTCATGTTTGCCACAGTTTGACTAATTGGATGAAATAGTTCTTAGAGACATTATTTTGATAATGAACCATTAAATCTTCAATCAAAATAGACCATGTAATAGGATCACCACTATTTTTCTTTTGAGCCCATAACCAATGATACCAAATGAACTGCTCAAGTTCTAGATACAGAGACACCACTATCACCTTCTAAGAACTAAGGGTTTGATGCAACTCAAATAAATTCTCAATTTAGGTAATACAAGTGAGAAGATCCTTACCATCAACCTTACATATGTCCACTTTTGACAACATCAATTTCATACCAGCATGGGAGTTGTTGGTGTTGAGAGGAGTATTGAATGCTAAAGTGGAGGGTTGTTGGACTGAAATTGAGATATAAGGGCAACTAATTATGTAGTAATATGATGCAATTCATTACAAACCCCAGTAATATCTTTGTGCATCCTTGAAACATCAGCTTGGATTGTAATAAAGTTATCATGCCTCACCCAGTTCTTTATATCCACCTGAAGCTGAGAAATCACCAAATCTAAAGTTTCAAATTTTATGTCATCGATAGGATTCTTGGAGTTTTTCCCCTCCTTTTCTTCCTTGAGTACTAAGGCCTACCATATACAAACCCTAGGAGGGTTTTTACCCCAAAAAAAGTGTACCAAGAGATGGTACCATTATGATCACCTTACCAAGATGAATCCAATGAATGCCTTTGCACACTAGGGTAAAAATTTTGGCACCAAAAAAATGTACCGATAGAATATACTATTACGATCATCTCATCGAGATGAATCCAACGACTACAATTGTGCAAAGGTAAAAAAAATTCTAAACTTTTTTCTTATATTTTTTTTTCAAAAAAGCATTTTGAGCAATACTGCATTGATGAAAAAAATTAATTCTTTTCAGATTGCAATTTATGTTTTTTCACTCCCAAAACCACACCTTGTCAGATCCAAAAAAATATTGGAGGAAACTTGCCCAAATCAAAGCTCTGATATAACTTGTAATAAAATGAATTAGATGTTTGCATAGAATGATTTTATATCACATAGAATAAGTAAATATGAGAGATCACACAATAATGATTGACAGTAGAGAAGAATACTAGATAATATAGAAATTCCACTTTGAAGGGGTAACCTCCACAACAATGCACTGATAGAAGAATACTTAACATAATCCATAAGGACTAATAACTACCTCCTATATATAGTCTACTTAGCCAAGGTTATTCCATAGGCTGACCTATCTGAGAACATAGAGAAATGTAACAAGTATAAAAAAGAGATATGTAAGCCACAAGTCAGCCACACATATCCCTAGACACACCAATGGTTAAGGGTGTAGTAGTTAACTTTCAATTATTAACTGAAAACTTATAACTTATAACTATCTCACCACCTACAGCTCTTCTCCTTATATAGCATAGGTAAGTGGTTTATTTGGATATTATAATAATATAATGCTTACAACCGTAAATCATGGTTGTCCATAAAATACAATAAGTTGCAATGATAAAATCATAACATTGCAACCATAGAATAAATACAATGAAGGAAGAAGGGAGAATATAATATTTTAGTTAAATTTTTTTTTCATCTCTAGATTTATGGGATTATATTTAACCCCATAAATCATGGAATATCTTCAACTCCCACTACACACTAATTATCATGGCCAATATGCTTACACATCCTATTATTGTGAGTGCTCACAATTAGTGGGCATAGGTGGAATAGTCGATGACCACATGCCATCAGTAAATGCATATATCCTTATTATAGTTACATGTGTCTCAAATATTATGATTTTCACTATTACCATGATAAAAACACAAAATTATATTATTTTATATATAAATCGTTAACTTTATATCATAATAATAGTCATATGCAACATGGATATAAATATGGATAAAGGCGTAAGTGAGGGCTCTAACAATGGCCAAAAAAGAAGGGTTGATGGTAATACTATGTACTATGAATGTCATTTCTTGGCCTCATCAACATGCATAGTGGGAAACACAGATATAGAGATATAAAAACACAATGGATAATATTGTATTACATCAAATAGGGTGGCATTTGCATAGGTGTCCAAGGACTACAGATTTATCTACGCACATGCATAATCTCTATTCCTGGATCCAAGATTTCACAAGCCTCTCCCAGATATATGTTTTTTGAATATAGCCTCTCACATACTTTCACATACCCTAAATAGACTAAGTACATCATTTATTTAGTGTATTATAGAAATAACAAGTTACTATATTTAGCTAGTTACAATCATATTTATTCAGTAAGTGTATATCTTAAGCAATCTAATTTATTTTTAAAAAAATGCTTCTAGCATGACATAAATCTTAGTAATAATAAAATAATACCAGGCTAATACTTAAATAAAAAATATAACATTTATGTAACTAACTATTCCCTATAAAAAATGATTTTCAATGATACAATGTTTCATAAATCTCACAACACTAAGATCATTCATGTTATACTATGCAAAAAGTTGATACTTTACTTTCTTGATCATGGCCAAGTAATTTAAAATAAAAAATATGTCATCCACATAGAAACTATGATGAAAAAATGATCTACCATTTCCATTTAGTAAACGTAAGGATTAGCAGTGCTGCAAACATGCCCATGTTCGACCACATATCTATCAAACTTATGATTCCACATTCTAGGCGATTACATCAAGCCTTACAAGGACTATTTTGGTTTATATACCAAGTCCTCTTTCCCCTTAACCTTGAATATTTAAGGCTATGACATGCATATTTCTTCTTCAAGCTCACCAAGGAGAAATGTGTCTTCACATTCGTTTACTTTATGTAAAGATCAAACACAATAGCAATAACTAATAAATATGATCGAAATCATTTTTTAAATATGTTATGATCTCCTAAGAGTTGGATTCATAGGCTCCTTCTCTTATTGTGACTCTTTCGAATATTCATCTACTGCACGATACTTTAACATAGGATCTTTAACATTTATATCAACCCCCATATTTTTTGAATATTCTTTTGGCTTCTCCCTTATATTTCCTTGCACAGACACCTTTGCAACCTATTGAAGACTAAATTTTGGTTATAGACTTCCTTATTCATCTCGGTATTCTAGATTTTGCATCCTTTGATACCACTCCTACACCCAATAAATATGCACTTTGTAGACTTAAATTCAAGTTTTGGTCTCTTTTTATTTAGGATATAAGAATGAACTTCAAAACCAAACACAAACATGTTTCAAGCAAGGCTTCTTACCAATCTATGATTACTACAAAGTCTACTCAACCAACCCTGAGTTAGGGGATCTCTTGAAAAGGTAACAAGCAATAGCCATTGATTCAACCCAAAATTTGTTCTCCAAATGTGCATAACTCGGCATACTGCAGGCCTTGTCCATCAGTGTCTTATTCATTTTGATCATAAAGATAAAACTCAAAGCAAATCTAGGAATGTGCAAAACACTTGAGCAAGTCTTGATCTTTCCATCTTTGAATCTCAACTTAAATCCTCCTCTACCCACGATCTTTTGACACATTAGACTTGAAACAATTTTTTTCACACATTGATTCTAAGAAAATAGTATGTGTGTATGTATGTGTGTGTATATAGAGAGAGAGAGAACAAGAGATATTTGAAATGGAAGTGTAATATTTTTTTAGACCAATAATTTATGATAATTGATGTTATCGAAGGACCACTTTCACCTCTATTGAAAATAAACTCGGGGAATTATCCTAATGTGTGAACATGGCTCAATAGTTGACATGAACGTGATCACATAATAACCCATAGTTGTCCTAATAGTTTTCAATCATTGTTATAATACTACTCAATAGTTTTTATAGTGCATAAAATAATTAAAAGTTATCCAAATTTTAATATAAAGTAACCAATCATATCATGACAAGTAAGGTTCATAATTATTATATACTCAATGTACACCAATCTACACCCATATGCATTGGATCGTCTTTGTTTAAATGTATTTCAAACTTTTTATTTTAAATTAGTTTAGATGTAACTTTCTCTCTATTTAAACATGGATACATTATCATGTTCATATATTAAGGTAGCCAACAGTTAAATCAATTACATATTTAACATTTTTTTGTGTTTATTTAGAAATAATTTTAAAATATGTTATTTTATTTTTCAACTCACAAATAACTTAATCTCCTTCCCACTTCTAAAAAAAATATATAAAATTAAAAACATATTAAACTTTCAAATAAATATTGTGAGTACATAGATTAATACCTATATGATATACTTATCTTGCCTACATTTAATTTTTTTAATAATATATCCTAACTTTTTTCAATTTATAATTTAATATTCTAAATTAAAACTAATTTACTGGCAAAATCTTTCCTACATTGTAAATAATTGATAGGGCACAAATTCCCCATTAATTTTTGAGACGTAAATATGAAATCAATGCTGCCAAAATTTAAATTTGTTTCCACTTCATTCTTGTAATGTCTTATTTTAAAAATGTATTTAATAATGTAGTATTACTTTAGTGAGTTAACCATCATAATTGTAGACCTTAAAACTGTTTTTTTTTATTAAAAAAATCAATTAAATTTGTTCGTTATTCGTTTAACAACTTAGAAAACTAGAAACTTTTCCGTAGATAACACTGTTATCAAATGAATTATTGTTGGGGAGCAGGTGAAGCGATTTGCAATAAATATGGTGAACACGTCATTCTCCACGTCACGCAGAAATAGAAGAGTGATTTGCAAAAGTGATTTCCACATCAGCATCGGGTGGTGTTAGAAGATGATTGAATAAATTTAATATTTATAATGTATAATAATAATTTTGAAATAAAAACATTTTGTTTATTAATATTTAATATTTTTTCAAATATGTTTTGAAATTTATTTTAAATTAAAGAATTTTTTTCGGGTTTAAATTGTATGAATTTTTTTTGTATATCATTGTTTCCAATCGCATTACATAAACAATCATTAAATTGAGAGTGTAGATTTAAATTTTTATTTATAAATATTATTTTTAAATATTGTTAAATGGATAATTGAAAAATAAATTATAAATATAAATTATAAAAGATTAAAATATTAAAAATATTAAAAAATGTGATCTCGTTAAAAGTACATTAATAAGAATAAAAAATTAAATAATAATATATTATAATTAAAATATTAAAATTTAATGTTTGAATGAAAAATAACAATTAAAAGTCACATGTATTAACCAAATATGAGTTTAAACGTTGATGTTTTGACAAGAAGAAAGATTAGATAAGAACATCTAAGATAATTGATGAAACAAGGATAGAATTTTGTTTTTGTTTTTTTTGGTCAAAGAAAAGAGAAGAAATAATAGGTTAATAAAATAAAATTTCACTATAAAGATAGATAAAAGTATGAGATGTGAAGGGGGACAAAAGGAGATTAAAGGTGTAAATGTTGGTGTAAAAAATCTTCATATAATTTAGATTATAAAAAAAATTAAGGGAAGGGGATTATAGTTGGGTAGGGTTTAATAGTTCTGATTTTATGATGAAGTGTTTTTTTAATTATAATTTAAAAAAATTATTAAATTGTATATATATTCCATAATTTTGATCATAATAATTTATATAACCAAAATAAGAATCTTATTATTGTTCAAATAAATG